>SJYO01030303.1:3652183-3768999 GCA_006410555.1 Capra ibex
AAAAAAAAAAAAAAAAAAAACAAGTGATGAGGAAATCAGGTCTATGTTTTTACTTCTTTTGCGGACCTGATATGTCTCGGACACCGACCCTCGTCTCGACGGTGGTCAGACCCTGGTTGTATTTTATTCTCGTTCTATATTCCGACACAACGAGAATCGATGACTCCAAAACCCCCAGTAAACAATGACGTCATATTGGATCACTTTCAACCGATTATTATCAGAGAGACGATAATTACTTTTTATGTTCCGATCCTTCCTTTATCTTATCGATTTTATTTATAAGGTGAAAAAATTAATAATTTGAAAGAATCTATAGAAAAAATACCTATGGTTCTTCTGTATATTACTCCAACCTCCGAATATCATTGTGAACTCTAATATACTTATGTTCAATAGTCCTCTCAAATTTCTTATGATCAGACAGAACCTATACAGTAAAACGGAAATTTGAGCTTGTTCATTGTCGGGGAGACGACAAGTATGTTTACTCCCTTCGTCTTTATGATTTACGAAACACCCCAAAATATTTATAAGTAAATAAATGAATAAACCGATACTTTTCACTTTCACTTTGAGCGAGTCAGCACAGGTTGAAAAACGTTGGGGTACCTGATATGTCAGGTACCTTAAGAGGTCCGGTCCTATGGGTACCCAGTTTGGGTCCAGAGGGTGTAACGTCCGTCTAAGAAATGGTCGACTCGGTGTTCCCTTCGGGTTCTTATGACCTCACCAATCGGATAGGGAAGAGGTAGTGTAGAAGGGCTGGCTCCTTAGTTGGTCCCAGAGGAAGGACGTAACGTCCGCCTAAGAAATGTAAGAAATGGTTACATGATACAGAATTGACCCTCTTCCGCTACCGTGGGGTGAGGTCATGAGAACGGACCTTTTAGGGTACCTGCCTCCTCGGACCTTCCGATGTCAGGTACCCCAGCGGTTCTGTCCCTGTACTGACTCGCTGAAGTGAAAGTGAAAAGTCAAAGTAAGTAACCTCTTCCTTTACCGTTGGATGAGGTCGCAAGAACGGACCTCTTAGGGTCCCTGCCCCCTCGGACCACCCGACGGCAGAGACCCCAGCGTGTCTCAGTCTGTACTGACTTCGCTGAATCGTCGTCGTCGTACAGAATTAACTCCGTACACCCTAGATCAAGGGTCTAGTCCCTAACTCGGACCCGGGGGACGTAACCCTCAGGTCTCAGAATCGGTAACCTGGTGGTCCCTTCAGGGAAATACCCTAAACATCACTACACGATCTAGACCAAACATGTTCTCAGTTGAGACTTTCAACGTTGATAAAAACTTGGTCAACAATTTATGTAAGTAATATGATTTTTAACTTAAACTATATCAATGTACTATGATTTTTGTTTTCATTATTGTATTCGTCGAGAGTATGCGTGTTTATTGTATTCGTCAAGGTTATGCGTGTTTAAAGTCAATGGTGTCAAATCAATTTATTGTGGTTAGGTAGTTGCACAAACTTAAAATCAATGGCGTCATATAAACGACACTCACTAAACGCATTTCATGTTTGAAGTGGCGACCGCCGAGTCAGGTATTAGTGATCCAATTATTTCTTACGCGAAGTACTAGTCACTGGTTAGTGTAGCGGGGAAGGTGTCTGACAACCATTAACTGGTGACGAGTAAAGAAGTAGTCAAGTACGGTTGTCGTCTCATACATTAACACAATCGAAGAACAGAAGGACATTATTCGGGTACACTGTAAAATATTTTTACCTATTATCTTTCTCCCTTAACCGGTTTTTTTCTCCTTTCGCATCGTCTCTTTACTTGGTACTGTTCCGATTTTCAGTTTAAACTTAGTTTGCATTTACCTCAGTGTCTTCTGTTTCGATTAACACTCTTCCGACTGTACCACGACAAACTCTGTGACATGTATGTCGGTCTCCTTGAATCACCTTTGTTTGAGTAGTTGTGTTTGTCGTTTCACCAACACTGTTTTTTCTACTTCTATAGGGTCTCTCCTTCACTACGGTCGCTTTCTTAAGTGTAATCTCCTTAAGAGTCTCTATAAAGTACTGTAAGTTTCGTGTTTCCTATTTTACACCTTCGACTAGATTTTAATCTTTCCTCGTACTGTAAAGTGGTTCTATATCCTTCTGCGTAGTATTCAAGATGTTACTCTTCTTTCGTTCGTGGTAAATTTACAAAATCACACAATGTTTCTTTATTTTGAAATTTTGAGATTAAGAGTTAGGAAGATTACAGAATTTAATCATATGATCATATTTATAATGGGAACCATGATATTTATAATCTGAATGATTAAAAAAGAAAGGGATCCATGTAAATATTGGTTGTCGTTCTCTTAAAAATTATGAAATTGTTTTCTATGAGTTCAAGTCCATTGTTAATGTATTAGGAAGGATAACTCATAATTCTAGTGAAACGTAGCAAAGTTGAACGTACCAGGAAAAATGCCAGGTGGTGATGACAGGTTTTCCTCTTGACGAACAGAAGTTTTGAATGGAGATTAATAAAGTGATGTAAAATGATAATAGACACAAGAACTTCTATAAATCCAGATAACTTAAGTGTAGATAACATTGGTAAACTACCTGCATGATCGATTACTACGTGTAGAGAGGGGTTGTAATACTGTAGTAAGTACAATCATCGAACTTTACGAGACTACCCTCATAAATATGGTACCTTTGAACGTTTGTGATTTTTAATCTGAAAAATAACAAAACAACTGAAGGTTCTGAATTCACTACTTCTTTTACAATGACGTCAATTTTCATATAGTACACACATCGACATGTAATATTTATCGTGGTTTTTTGACTCCCTTTCGTGTAAGACACATAATTATAACCTTTTGATAGTAGTCTGACCCGTTTCTTAAGTGAGTGCAATAACTGCTTATTCACTTCAAGGTTGTATATAGAAAAAATAAAGTGAAATCACCATTTACATTTTCTTTTATCGTTACTTATAAGTCCAGTCTCGACGGGAACAAGTAGTTATTATATTCGTTAAGAAACGATTTAGTCTATCATCATTATATCAATAAGTATCGGACTAAAACAGTTTAACGTCGACTTTAATATTGGTATATTCTCAAACCGCTTTGAGTTACTTTCGGAAGACATTCTTAGTTGTCTGATTTACTTTAAATGTTATTTTTAATAACATATAAACCCGAAGGGACCAGCGAGTCTACTATTTCTTAGATGGACGTTTACGTCCTCTGTACCTAAACTAGGGACCCAACCCTTCTAGGGGACCCCGTCCTTTACCGTTGGGTGAGGTCATAAGAACGGACCTCTTAAGGTACCTGTCTCCTCTGACCACCCGATCTCAGGTACCCCAGTGTTCAAACCTGTACTGACTCACTGATCGTAAAAGTGAAAGTAACATATAAAATAATGAACAGTCAATACACGACGTATAAGAAATATAATATTTCAAATATTGTTTGAATACATACATGTATATGTGTGTTAGGGATGTGGGACGGAGGATGGTGTCCGTCGACAATTTATAAGTGGTTGTAACACAAATCAGTTTCATTACTCCACTTTACAGGTGTCGAAACCTCAGTTTGTCCCTGAACGTAAAGTCGTAACAAAGACAAAGAAAGACACAACGAAATATATTCAATGACTCGGTGAGGTCCGGAAAAGGAAGAAGACTTTTTGTTATTTTTTATTTCTCCCTAAACCCGTGTCCTTTCCCACCAGTACTCCTTCTGTTACTTGTAATTGTCCGAAACCATGTTTGATCTATGACTCGCTGAGAACGAAACAGGACAATAGTAAAGGAAGGGGAAGACCAACGTTTAGGAGGTTCCGACTAAATGAAACGACCCTTACTTCATTAAGTGTGTAAAAACTGGTACACCGTCCATATGTTGCGTCGTCTCCTTACCTCCCTACTTACCTATAGAGGAAAGCTAAGGTACTATTTGGTTTGGTAGATGATTGAGTTCCTAAGTAGCTCTGACCTTTAGGAAAGAGTGAAAGAGTTTAAGATAAACGTTTTCAGTCTTTGTAGAGTGAAATATAAAAGTCACAAGTACCCTGTATTGGATGTGACGGGGTAGAGATTACAAGAAATTACAGTCCCCTGCTTTGGCCTCTCTTTTAATGATCTCTTGAGAATGCGGGGGACGACCGGTATAATGTTATATCGTCATTACTTTACTTTCCTTACTAGTTTACAGTTTTGACTTTCCCTTGAGAATGTAGGGTGAACCGACGTCCAGGGTGAGTCAGACGAGATGAATGAAACGGCAGACGAGTCGGGAGTGACGAAAACTTTTAAACGTTGGGGTTTGATAATGGTTCCTTCGGGTTTGAACGAACTTTTGCTGGTGGATTTAATCATCGTTTCGTCTATTATTTTGACACGAAGGATTTAAGACTAGTTGCCTAAAAATAACTAGAGTAAGTAAATAAATTGGTTACAAAATCACGGACGATACCGGCCCGTGTGTCTAGGTTTCTTTACCATGCATGTTCTATTTTTACAGGAAACGTACGTCTCAAAATCAATCACCCTTTTCGTCTGTTCTGTTAATGTTCTTTATACTATTTTTACTACTTTCTTATACGCCCTGATGTTATCACTCCGACCTCGTCTCAAGGACAAAAATGAAGTCGTGGAGGAGATTCAATTAGTAGTAGTATTGTGTTAATAAAGATACTAAATTATTTGTTACAGGGGTTTGGGATCCGAGGTGTAAATGAACTAGAAGTAACCTGCACTGACGACTTGTTGCTTCTTTGTCGTCATCTGTACGTAAATAATCTACTTAAAAGGGTCCGTGCGGGAGTAGGAAGAGGGACCAGTTGACGTTAGTCACACACTCTGACTCTCGGTGTTCTACCAATTCCTTCCACTCATCATCAGCGACCCGTTTGTAGAGAGACGTTTTTATCCTCAGTCCCTGAAGGGACCGTCAGGTCACTAATTCTGAGGTGGAAGGTTTCGTCTCCTGACCCAAGCTAGGGATGAGTCCCCGTTGCTTCGGACTACGTGACGTTGATCTCTTTCGGGTGTACGGCGTTGCTTCTGGGTCACGTCGGTTTTTACTTAAAATTAAATTTTAAAAATAAATTTTAATTCATAATTTTTTTTTTTTTTTTGTTCTTGGTCTTTACTCGAACTCATTACCCCTACGTCCTAATTTTGATTTGATTCTCTTTTCTAGACAGTTGTTGTGGGTACTGTGGTACATTCACCTGTCGTCATGTTTTCTGTAATGAGTTGACCCAGGAAACTTTGGACCCTATTTACTGATTAAGGTCTAAGTTCCGTCTTTTTTATGTTCCACTCGGATTCTGTTGAATCCTCCGGTCTTTCACTCCTTTGTAAGTCTGTGATTACACCATTACAGTTGGTTAAGGTCGGAACTAGGTACTTAGGTATTACCACTTTCTCTGTCTCTGTCTCTTTCGTCGACCTCCCTCGTGTCCCTCTTTCCGTCTCTCGGAAATATCTTCTTATACTACGGTCCATTTCTTCCTGACTACCTTGACTTTTTGGTGGGAGAACGTTGGGGGTCACATCATTAACTAAGACTGTTGTTAGTACTTACCTGGGAATTTCGGTGACTCGTTTTATTATGACTACGACGGTGTCATGGTTGGGGTGTCTACTGCTTTCCTCTTTATACGATCCTTAGAGTAGAATCACCGTATCGACTATGACCCGTTGGACTCTAATGCGCACGTGGGGAATTACGCTTCGTTATTCCGTGTTGATGAGGATGCCAAGAACGTATTCTCGTGACTCAGATTAGTTCGGTGATCGGGGTTAAACATGAATTGTCTTTAAGTACGATGTTAATCGTACTTCTTTGTTAGTCTCCCTCTTACTTCCGATAAGATCGGACTTGAGAAGTTTTTTTTTTTTTTTCTACAGTAATTTTTTTCTGACAGAGATTTTATCTCTGTTCACTTCAACGAATGAGCACAGGTTGAGAAAAGCTGAGGCACCTGATGTCGGATGATCCGAGGAGGCAGGTACCCTAAAAGGTCCGTTCTTATGACCTCACCCAACGATAAAGGAAGAGGTCTAGAAGGGTTGGGTCCCTAGTTTGGGCCCAGAGGGCGTAATGTCCGTCTGCGAAATGGCAGACTCGGTGGTATTGATTTATACTACTCACTTAGAACTGACCGTGGATCTGTCCCCCTTACCCCTCTACCGATATTTTCTGTAAGAACTTTGTAAACCCTTTAAAACTTATACCTAACCTTTAATCTACATTGTGGATTAAAACGGTCCACAATATGTCAAAACACTAATTAACTTGTTACAATAAGGATCTTTCACTACGAGTGAACGGATTCACAAATCTCCGGTTCCCGACGAAGTTTTGGAGAAAAGACCAGAAGTCACAAGACTGGCGTGGTGACAAGCGGTCTCACCAGTCAAGTGACACAGACGAGAGTCACTTGTATGTGTTATTTTAGGTCTGGAAACCGTTTTCCGGACGTAAGGATACGGAGACCAAGACAAGAGCTCGAGGACGAGGCAAATGTGACTTGAACCTGGAGTGTCCGGTGAAAGGATAAGACGGGCATCATTCAGAGTAAGGGTGAATCACGGAGACATAAACGACCAGAGAGGTGGTCTTTAAAAAGGGAACGTACCAACTGATCGTAGAAGAACGGTGTTAAGTTTACAGTAGAGTGACTCCGTAAGGGACTGTGTGTGGGAGATCAGTAAATTGGTCCAATGAGATAAAAGAAGTAAGAGGAATCGGATTGATTTGAATGAATGAAATTTAGCAAGAGAGGGAGTTTTTCCTTTCTAGACATTCTCGTTTTCTTAGAAGACGAAACAGGTGACTGTAGAGGGATCGTATCTTACGACCCTTTACCATCTACGAAGTATCTAATAATCCTGAAGGGACCACCGAGTCTGCCATTTCGCAGACAGATGTTACGCCCTCTGGGTCCAAACTAGGGCCCCAGCCCTTCTAGGGGACCTCTTCCTTTACCGTTAGGTGAGGTCATGATGACGGACCTTTTAGGGTACCTGTCTCCTCGGACCATCCGATGTCAGGTACTCCAGCGTCTCAGGCCTGTGTTGACTCGCTGAAGTGAGTATCTAATAATGACTGAGTACTGTATGGACGGTACACTCTCCGTGACGATACACGATCCATGACCGAATTACCAAATGTACACAACGAGTTTCTTAAAAATTTAGAGAAATCCTTATTTATAAAATATTAGGAGTTAAGTCAAGTCAGTGAGTCAGTACAGGCTGAGAAACGTTAGGGTACCTGACGTCGTACGGTCCGGAGGGACAGGTAGTGGTTAAGGGCCTCGGATGGGTTTGAGTACAGGTAACTCAGCCACTACGGTAGGTTGGTAGAGTAGGAGACAGTAGGGGAAGAGGAGGGTGGAAGTTAGAAAGGGTCGTAGTCCCAGAAAAGGTTACTCAGTCGAGAAGCGGTAGTCCACCGGTTTTATGACCTCAAAGTCGAAGTTGTAGTCAGGAAGGTTACTTGTGGGTGTTGACTAAAGGAAATCCTACCTGACCAACCTAGAGGAACGTCAGGTTCCCTGAGAGTTCTCTCGTGGTGTCAAGTTTTCGTAGTTAAGAAGACGTGAGTCGAAAGAAATATTAGGTAGAGAGTGTAGGTATGTACTTAGGTAAATTTATCGACTTATAAAGGATTGAGAGTTCTTCGGTTAAATGGAAGTTCACTTAACGTTTTAGACCTAAAATGGATGTACATCCTAGTCCTACAAGTGTATTAAAAATTGTTAAGTACCGGTACTGATTTAACCTTCTTTTTGATATATGTCACACACTCCTACATTTCATTGATCTTGAGTATATGACGACAACTCACATTTAATTAACCGTCATAGATTATTACCTTTTGTAGACTTGTGGGACACTGGATCCTTAAGGTGTGGATGTATATACGAGTTTCCTTTACGTATGTACAAGCGGTTTCTACACTTTTTTTTTTCAAACATCGTCGTGATCAGGATTATCAGTTTTTCATTTTTGTTGTGTTTACCGATAGTTGTTTTGTCTATTTAATATATACGTGTGTCTACTTATGATGTATCATTACCCCTATTTACTAAGTATTGATGTATTTGTACCTAGTTGGAATCTGTATTTTACAACTTACTTTCCTTCGGTCTGTGGTTTGTATATTGTTTGTATATTGTTTCATACATATAGAATATATACCGTTCTTTTCAAGTGACTCTAACTCTCATACATAAGAGTGGCCGCACACGACCTCCCCCCTCGTGAGGAGTTGTTTGAAAGGATGGTTACAAAGAGATTTGGATTTGAAAATTCATATTCTACCATAAGCTTCCGTTGGATTTGACCGAATGATGTTGGTGTAGGGGAACTTCAGAGTACAAAATGCAGAATTTTTGTGTACACTCAAGGTATAGGAAGTGAGTGCGTGTTACTTGTCTTTATAAATGGAGTTTTTTATAAGTTCCTTTTACCCGGGACCAATAGAACACTTAACCCGAAGGGACCACCGAGTCTGTCACCGATTTTTTTCTTTTTTTAGACGGACGTTACGTCCTCTGGGCTCAAGCTAAGGACGTAGCCCTTCTAAGGGACCTCTTCCATTACCGGTGGGCGAGCATAAGAACGGACCTCTTAAGATACCTATCTCCTCGGACCACCCGATGTCAGGCACCCCAACGTTTCTCAGTCTGTCCGACTCACTGAGTGTGTGATAGGACACCAATGTCGTGAGACCATGTGAGGGAGTCTTAAATTTGGTTGACGGCCTGTCATCAAACCACCAAACCAATGCCAATCCCCAATCCGTCGGACAAGTGTAGAGTCTAGGTGGTGAGTAATCCCGGACCCGAAGTCCGTTGAATGGATCTATAAACCTCGGATAAAGAAGTAATTGTATTATTTCTATTAACATATAGACAGAATGTCCACCAGAACTTTTAATTTACTCTGCTACATTCAACCCATTGAGTTAGAAGGATTGGAGAAGGAAGGGATCAGACCTTCATCGTGACCCCACCTTTTTTTCAGTTGTTCGACAAACGACGTTATATATATAAAATTAAGTTTCACTTAGCTGTCATTATGTGGTATTTAAGAATAAAACTGTGAGTGGTTTTATCAGTGGACCTTTTGGGCGAAAAACACTGTTTCATGTCTTCCGAACCAGTGTAAATTTAGTGACTCTTGATCTCTCTTTATGATAGCGTTTGGCATTATCTGTAATGTAGGTATTTTTAAAAGGGTCAGGAATAACATTATAACGTGTCACGTTAACGATGTACCGTTTGATCACATCGTATCTTCATTTTCGTTTTTGTTTGTTTGGTTTCTTTCTTTCGGTGTTCAGATTTTGACAATTTGTCAATTATCGAGTTTGAATCAGTAGTTTGGATATAGTAACCCAAGAAATTTTGTTTAGAAGGATGTGGAACGTCACATACTAAATTGAAAATGAATTGTGTTTGGTTGAAATCTTAATCATCATCTCTAAAAAATTTACTTTTTCAAAACGATGATGTCATTGTATGAATTTGTGGGACTTTCTTTTTCTTTGTTTTATGGTCCTATAAACTAATTTTTTGTTTAACATTTAATTTTATCATACGTTTATACGTTGAACCTTAAGTACGTCACAAAATAAATTCTTTCGTAATTGTGTTTTCTTTTGACCATTTTTTTTTTTTCCGAAATTTCTCCCATATTTAGGTCTAAGAAAACAGTTATACGATTTAAATCTGAAATCGTCCTAGAACCTTAAAAAAAAAGGAAAAATTTTTCGGGTACTAATCTTAGTCGATTCTCGTCACATGAATTGAGCCCATGCGGAAATAGTTTTTCCTGACAATATAATACTTTTGTGACTTCAAATAGTAAATGACAGTTAAATTGTTCTGTAGTGTCAGAACCTTGACTTTATGTCTTTTATACTGTAAAGTCCCATCATTTGTGTCGGGACTTGTTTTTCTTTTGACACGGTCAAAACATGGACCATGTTAGTAGTTAGAAAACGGGAACCACAAAGAATTTGTACTCGACGGTCGTGACTAAGAAGAGGTTGTTCGCTCGTCTATGGTCATTTGACGACCTGGCCTATTTATTTTAATCTTCCGACACCTCCCGTCGTTCAAATGGATTTATCACTGAGGTATTTAAACGGTAGACATTTATTAGAAAATTTAATTAGAATCCGATAAGGAAAAATACACATTATATATATATAAAGATAAATATATTTTACGTATCTTAACTAATGATTTTTGTGACTTTGAACACCCCTTTTAATTCAGGAAGTAAAAGTCACACTGATTTTTACATGACGACCAAAAATAAAATACTAGATTATGACATTAAAAATTTTAATTATAGTCCGTGTAAATAAAGTAGCTACTAATAATTTATTTTGTGACGAACATAATTACCTCATTTCTTTTCAAATAGGTAATAATCGAATAACAGTTGCGACATGATCTAGACATGATCACCATACGTCAAGTAAGTAGTTTCTTTACGACATTTAGGTTTTGTAAACCTCAAAATGTGAGTTTACGAAACATGACAAAGAAGGTCATTTACCATATCCTAATATAAGGTCTAAAAATTCCTTTTTTTTCAATTCAGTTCGGACGTTCTATGTCGAAAGAGTTCACAGATGTTACGGTCATACTTTTATTTTTTAATTCAATGTAACTATGTAGGTTCAAAAAATATACGTCACTACTCGTGTTTGTAATTATCTCTATTTTATGACTACGTTTATTGTGTGGGGTTTTATTGTATGCGTTAATAAAAGGTAGTAAATGTTATGTCATCAATGTTACTGTGAGGTTTGTCTTTTCGTTTCATTTTTTAGTTTTGGGGTTGAAGATAAAGTACATTAATCTGAATATGTCTTTAATCTTCCGATTTATTGTTGATCAATTAGTGGATTAAAGTGTCGATAGACTTCACCGTTAGCAATATATCGTCGAATAGATACTATGTAAGTTCTATTTACTATGTTAAATAATGAACGGGTATTCGATTTTGTGTCGGACAAATTATGGAAGGAAATTTAAGGTGGAGATGTGATGTTATATGAACTCCAGATACGTTTTTCATCGATGGAAAATATATCCTTTACCTACTAATTCAGAAACCACGACATTTTCGTTGAAGTAAATTTGTATTGGTGGTGGTGGTGGTTTTTTTTCATTTCTTATTTCTCCCTTTTTGGGTTCTGTATGAAGGATCCTTTTTTTTCGTACATTAAAGACAGGGACTGCCTTACATAATTTATTCGTTTGTGGTGGTTGTTCGTTTTGTTCATGATGTTACATTTTTATGATTTTTTTTTTGTTGTTTTTTTGGGAGAGTGTACGTATTTACTTTTTAACGTGTGTTTCTTGAGTGTAGAAAAGTTCGAAGTTATCATTTATAAGACGATGATAAATAATTTATGACGTACCAAACGGGTTCGATCCTACTTTGGTGTAGTACTTAGTTACTCGTAAAACGTAAAAGAAAGTAATAGATGAGTTTCAGTACGGATGACGTAGAGATTTGTAAAGTAATTTAGGTTAATATGTCGTTTGTGAGGGGTTTATTTGAATCTAACATAACGTCAAAGTGAATTGTCATATATTTTACGACACAACACTGTCTATAGTTGATAAGTAATCTATGACTTAGTTAAAAAGAATTCGTGATGATGGACGAACGAAAAGAACTTCGATCTAGTAAGACTTTTTCAGTCTGTCGTCTTAAGTCGATAACGTTTGTACGACGGGAGAATCATTCCTTTTTATCGATGTTGGACTTTAGTATGGTGTGTTTTGGTTTTTACTTGTAATGAGATAGTTTCCTTTGATTTCTCATTCAGACTTAAAAATTCACGACGTCAGGAGTTGTAAATATATATCATTATTGTAATTGTTGGAGTTTATAAATTCCGTGATACACACCCTTGCCAAATGTTACGTCGACTCTAATAATCTTGTTGTAAATTCTCGTTTCAGATCCGTTGTAAAACGGGTACGTTTCTGTGTACGTTTACATTTCTTGTTATCGAGTCAAAGAATCCATTCACTGGGTTGTAAATATGTGATTCTGTGTCTATTATGTTAAGTGAACATACGACATTAAGACTGCATACACGTAGACAACGAGATTCAGACATGTGTCTTACCGAAGGGTTTATACCTGCACAGAACGTGATCAATCTTCCGTTAAAATATTTTTTATCGCCCTCGTTTTTGACCTGAAGACGAGGGTATTCAGTGGACAGATCTCAATGTTGTATTCTTCTATTGTACTGGTTTCTGTTCAATATGGTTTACACGTTTTGTGTAATTTTCACTCAAAGAAAAAATTTCGAGTTTCAACAAATTTAACGTGGGTTCAGATGTACTAAGTTTTTATTAAAAGAACACGGTACCGATTATAAATAATTTATGGTACAAAATAAAAATTAGTTTACAAATATAGTAACTCGAAGGAGTTATATGCGAACACTCAAAAGTGTATATACCTATGACCGACTCAAACCAACCTGAGTTACCTTTAGGTCATATGCGTCCACTACGACGTTACATTCTTACACCACCCTTCTAACCAAACATGACTCAGACTACTTACCAACCCCTACCATTGTCTGCCCCCAAATACGGGTGACCCTGAACCACTTGATACGGTGACCCTACCCTCTATAACATTCAGCCTACGACATTGTATCCAGAACTCCATGTACCTCTCCGATTCTCCACCCGGTGACCGCGCCGTGATGACTCCCCCCGACTACTACCCATACGTTCATCTCGTCCGACAGGAGGCTCCACGCATGAACGTCGGTCTACCCGCACATGTCGACACACTAATCCTGAAGGTACTCTTTCTCACTTTCCTAATGACCATTGCGATCATCCCTATATTCGAACGACGGAAGCTACAGGTTTCAAAGGTAAGGTGAGGACTACGGGTCTGGGTTTCACGACTTGGATAAGTTTTTGTTTTGTTTTCTGATTAATGTATAAAATATTCAGTGTTTCTTCTTTTTTTCCCTTTAATTTTCTATGACACTGATTTTAGGGTATCCCCTAGAGAGTCTAGAATTACATTCGAAAGAGAGTCCAAGAGAATTCTTTTGGGTTCTTGGATTAGAAAGATTTTTTAAGTTCAAGGTACCGATTAGACTATTAATAGGATAATAATTCGGTTAATGAAAAGTCAGTGAACCTTTTTACTTTTACCTTCACAAATAATTCTAAAATATGTCAAACTCTTAGAAAAAGAGGGTTAATTTTTTGACGACTAAAACTTAGGGTTTCTGAGTATTTAAGTGTTTGTATGGACTGATTTTAAGTTTACGACGACGACCTTACGACTACAGTTAAAAACGACTGCTAATGGTTGACGCCTTCCGACCAAATTAGAAGGTCCCCGTCTAGCAGGAAAATAATTACCGACCGTATATCTTAGACCGTTGTTGTTTTATAATCTCACATTCATGAGAAAGGAAGAGTATATTTTTAATACTTTCCAGAAATCTACAAAATGTGTTGTCACTAACCTTTTGGAATTTTAATTTATTTTTCATTTCTAGAGCATCAAAGGTTCGTGACCTATTATAATCTTTCATAAAGAAAACATGTTGTCTAAACCGTCCCCGTTCAGTCTTTAAGTCTCTACTGAAAACCAAGACTACAAGGGTTTAATCCTGGAAAATTCCCTGTTAGTCCCTTTCTCCCCTGAGTCAAATGGACACAAACGGTATACGAGTAGCCGTAAATTAGGTAAAAGGTCAGGGTAACCACCGTGGTGTTGTCATGTTTGTCGACCAAACCAAAGACACAGTCATCTTCAATGGTTAAGACTCAAAACTACCCACAGGAGGTGTTTTGACGAGAGACGTTTACCTGACAGTACAGGACTTCTCAGACTACAACCTCTCGGTAGGTGTCATAGTGTTGGTGAAAGAACAAGAAGCAGACTGTATGATTTTCCTTTATAAGCATGGTTGTTACAAAAAGTTGGAATTTAGATTTCAATTATTAAAGGTTTGAGGAGGTTTAACTATTCTAGAATAATTTGATAAAGTATGGATTAATATTGAAGAAAGAATGGGGTTTGTGTAAGAAGTATCTAAGGGATCTGAGAGTGTAATCAAGAGATAACCCTGACGATTGCGATTAAGAGAGACAAGTCCTTGTGGGAGAGCCGTAAAGTAAAAGGGAGGACAGAGAAAAGTGAACTAGGAGTCATCGTCAAGTATTTTAGGGTATAATATTTAGTTTCTTCTAAAGTAGTTCTATGATGTTTTCATCATGACAAGACCTGATGACTTTACTTTACATGTTTATGTATTCGTCCGTTGAACCTACAAACTCTAGTTTAAGATTATTTAATCTAATTATTATGACATTATAATCTCATTAGTGATTATTAAATCACTATTAAACCCAGAAAAATTGATTGGTCAATAAGTTTCCGGAAAGGATCGAGAGACTTTCAGATTTGTGGGTCTCGGGTTTAAAGAGAAGAACAGGACTAGGAACCCGGGACCAGGGGAGAGTGGAACCCTAAAAATAACGTAAATAAGACAAAATTGGTGAGTAAAGTATGAATTTTAAACTTCGTATAGAAAAATATACATATAAAATGAATATATATAAAAATATGGAACACACACACACACACACACACACTACGCACGTGCGTACGTAGTGTGTGTGTAGAGTACCCCGAAGGGTCCACCGAGTCACCATTTCTTAATCGGACAGTTTCGTCCTTATATGGGACCTCTTCTTTTACCTGTGGGTGAGGTCATAAGAACGGACCCTTCGGACAGTCCGATATATCAGGTACCCCCAGTGTTTTTCTCAACCTGTACTGAATCGTTGTTTTGTTGTTGTTTACGTATCGTAGTTGAACGTTTAGTGTAATATTTGTTGAAATTCTTCTTCTACACAATTATGATAAAATATAAAAGGTGTCTCTAAACCGACTTTCATAATTTTTGATATAAAGGATTCCTTTTTTTTTTTCTTATTTTAATATTGACTTTTAAAAAAGGTGATATGTTTCTTACAGTCACCTTTAGTTTGTACAAAGTGACTTTAAAAATGTCGAGTAGAAAATTACTCTATCATGTAGTACGTCCAATCCTCAGTAAGTGATGAAGTCACCGTTACGTATAGGGACCGGCTTTCCTTTATGTCTATTTTCGTCCGTTTAGTTAGTGATTCTCTTTTTTGGGTGTCGTTTATGAGACTGTCGCCCAGCAATGAAATATTACGTCTTGTAAGGAAAGACGTGACAATTGCATGTACGAGAATAAGATTTCGATGTCGCCATCAGACACTTCGATCTCGACTCCTACACTGAAAAAATGTGAAAGTTTTTGTTTACTAAAAAATCTTTGGTAGATAATCTTGGAGTCAAAAAGTAAATCTAGACAAGACATTATTATTTCTTTTAAGGATGAATTTTGGACTCAAGTATTTTTCCACTAGATCAAGTTTTGAGTGCTTGTTCTCTCTCGGTGACACCATTTGCCCGTCCATGAATGATTAAAGTTGTTGCTTCTCTTTTGTATCCGAAAAATCATCTGAATTACAAACATTGTGTGACGAGAATTTTAAGGAAATGGACAAGCCAGAGAACGTTCCCCTACCCGACCTGACGGGGCTCCTCGACCACGAGTCTCACGATAGACCTGACGAATTACTTGTGTAGGCTAGATACAAGTTTCACGAGACCGTTCGAAGTGTCAGGTCTAATGGAAATGTAGATCACTTCCCCCTTCCCCTTTTGTCCAGTTTTTACTCTTGGATGAGGGGTCTATACTTTGTCAATTCTTTCTGGATGTACCTATTTTTGGATTTCGAGCATTTATGTCCTTTTTACGATATCATTAGTACGATTTACCCGTTTCTTAGGTGGACGTTACGTCTTCCGGGGCCAAGCTGGGGACCCAGCCCTTCTATGGGACCTCTTGCCTACCCGATGCGTGAGGTCATAAGACCGGACCTCTTAAGGTACCTGACATATCAGGTACCCCAGCGTTTCTCAGCCTGTGTTGATTCGCTGAAAGTGAAAGTTAGTACGATTTATGATGAGTCCTTCAAATGAGGCTTCCTGTACTTGTCTGTTATTATTTGGTGTTTCAAAAAAAGGTAGTGTCATCTCCTATGGTAGTAGTAATAAATTCTTACAGTGTTTTTACGTCCTTAGACGAAAGTCGTGAATGAGAGCCTCACTTACAGAGACGCTCCTGCAGAGAAGGAGTAGCCACAGTGACGACTACCACTAGTGCGAGTGACGTCCTGAGCCCCTCAGTCGTTACTACTACCAAACGGCGACAAATAGACTTTGACTACTTAGTCTCAGAACGGACTATCTGCACAGTGTTGTTAAAGAACGGAGAGGAAGACTCAATGCTAACAGGACACAAAGATATGTTGAATGAAGGAGCTGTAGAAAGGGTCAATGACAGAAACCTCTTTATTTACGACTAACACCCTATAACCATAAGACGTTACTTAATGAGGACGTTGGTTTCCTTATTACACAGTAAAGATATTAGTTTTATATGTGTACTGTAAAAAAATTCTATGGTACAATATTCATTGTTATGTTTGGAAGTGAACAAGTTCTAATACATATACTATGTGATTGTGTGTCTAGTACTCAAACACTATATAGTCTAGAGATCTTTGCTCACATCTGACGTAAATGAATAGAAGATTACCAGAAAAAAAACCCCCCCCCCGTTTACACTATAGACTCACAGATCTTAACAGATTGTAATATCCATCTATTATTTAGTTTTCTCGTTATTTCTGTTAGAATGGTTGACTTTCGTAAATAAAGGAAAGAAGGACCGAGGGTAAGGTAATCAAAATGGTTTTATGGAGACTCTTTAACTCTTCCCTCGAACCGAATCACAAACATCGTTTAGATAGTTTCTCCAGTAAAACTTATGTTGTCCCACTGGGAAACCACACGTACGTTTTGAATAAAATTACTAAGTAAAAGTTTTACGTTTCCTTTTCAATTTTATAGTTATGGTTGGACAAGCCCGTGTCAAATAAAAAGAACCATCACCGACCGACTCCGGTTTGTTGTACACGTTACGGGTGCGATTAACCGACTCCCCGGCTATTTCACTAGACTAATCAATCTTCTCCAACACCGTAGTGACTCGATATTACTGACGACACACTTTAGTAAAAGGATACCTCTTTTAAATCTTTTTAATTTAGGGATGCAATGGTATACATAAAACGTTTGTTGAATGTTCCTTCATCATAACAAAAATTGAATGGGGGTCAGAGGCTCGGAAACACTTGGTCGGTGTGAGAGTCTTCGATTACGTCATCATCGTCCTCGGTCCCCACAATGGACAACGGTCCGTCCATAGTTGTAGACGACACAGGATGGTCTGGTGCAGACGACGTCGTTTTTGTTGTTTTCGTTTTCTTTTCGGTCAGACAATGTTCATTGAGTTTCATTGTTAGTGGATTATTAGTGTTTTCAATTTAAGTTATTAGACATTCCTGTCTTAAGGACAGATCCAGTAAAAGTAATAAAGGTCATCGTGTTCGGATACATAATGGTTACCTAATTCCGGAGCTCATACTCTTCCTGTCGCGTATACGTTTTTATTACTTACTAATAGTGGTTGGACTCTTTCTTGAGGACCAGCCTAGACATCACCGACGTGCCGACCCCGGACTCAATGTTCCCCTTGACATAATAGATGGGAATAACTTATTGATCACCCAAATGGTACACAACGTCCTTATGGACACTTTATCTTTTTTTGTCAAAAGTTTATTTTCTTTTTGAAGAGAGACTCAATTGAATGTTTTGAGAATATTTAAATACTTAACGATTTTAAGAATAATCCTAATATTTTTTTAGGGGACGTATTATGCGATATATGGAACACCATGTAGTAAGGTTTTTAGCAATATTTCGATGAGAAAGATAAAATGTTATGTATTTCGACTTGGTAAATAACAAAAATTTTAAAGATTAAGGAAAATTTCAAACGATAATATAAAATAAAAGGAAAAAATTTTCAAGACGGTAACTATTCTGTGTTTTTCTACTTGGACTGAGTTTTGGGAATAGGAGATCGTCCATTTGCAAGTAGAAAGACATGTTTGAAGTTCGACACGAACCATAAGAGAAGAAATTTTGACATTATCCTAGAATATGGATTCAGTGGTTTCCCCCCTGACATAGTGTCGAAGTCACCGGTACTGTCAAATGTCCTCAGTTATTTTAAGTCCTACCGTGTGAGTAAAGTTAGAGGATTCCTTTTCGTTTGTTATTTGAAAAGACTGATTATACTACTACGTTGACTCGGAACTAGTAACACTAAATTAATTGATAATAAAGATCACCTCTCGATAACCTTGAGGTCCTCTTTGTGTAAGGTAAAACGAATGGGGGATCCTTTTAGTCTCCGTCCTAATGATGGGTCCGATTATGACAATTACAATCATACAGATAGCATGTAACGTTCTCGTGGAACATTTGTAATTCTGGGTGTCATGGTTTGAAATTTTCTCATTTCTTCACAATGAGTTGATTCTTGAATTTGATTGTTCTATCATCCCTATAGAGGATTCTAGTCTTTCGAGTCGATGATTTTATTTAAGTGATAAAGTTTTAAGGCCAGATAACATCGTAAATGAAAGTTATACCCGACCGTCTAATAAATTTCTATTAATCAAAAACCTATTTTCACTAGGACCCACTAGTCGGTAATTTTTTTTTTTGACAAAAGAAAGGGTGACTTTTTATTGGAATGTAATAAATAACATACTTATGTGTCATTGACTATTAAGATTCCTTCAATTAAAATAACACGAATAAAAAAAGTCTCGGAATCTGGATACTCAATAAAAAATTTTGACTGGAAGAATGGGAAAGGTTTTTCGTACAGAACTTGTCGTTTAAAAGGTTCTTTTCCTTATATTCATGTGGGTCCGACACATCTATATAACATCGTTATCTCTTAGAGTAGTCTCTTTTTTCGTCTTAAGTGAAACTATACCTACTTTAGTGTCTCGCTTAAGAATTTAGGGTAGGGGGGTTTTAGTCCAACGAGAATTTAAGAGGAGTATTAGTTTCGGAATTCTACTCTTCTTAAGAGGATGTTAGAGAGCTCTCCAACTTAGAAAAAAAATTTAGTAAGTTTTCATCCAATTTTAAGGTTAAAAGACATACCAATATTCGACTTTAAAATTACTAATCTAAACGAGCTATAGACCTTTCGTACTGTGTTTCTCGAGTTTCGAATAAGATCATGTTGTCTCCTCTTAAAACGACCTTACATAAACTAAGACTTTGTCGTCAAAAGTAGGTCTTCCCTACTTAATTGATCGAAAAGTCTAGTACTTCATTACACTTTACAACAAGTGATATATGTTGGATATGAGTCTATACAATTCATTTTCGAACAGACTCAGAAGACATGTATTTTTGACGTGTTGTAATCCCTACATCATAGATAAATCGACGTGGATGTATAATATAGATATCATAGATTGTATGTACTTCGTGCACGAATTTGTTACATCGAGGTTCCATTTTTTATATTCCACTTCGTGTTGTTTGTATTTATTGATATTACCATGGCATTGACGATGAGTTATTCGTAAAATTTTACAAAGTAGCTTTACAACGACAGTAAGTCAGTATTTCAGTGTAGGTTGAGAAACGCTGGGGTACCCCACGTCGTGTAGTCCGAAGAGACAGGAAGTGATAGAAGGTCTCAAACGAGTTTGAGGTAGGTAACACAACCACTACGGTAGGTTGATAGAGTAAGTGACAGTAGGGGAAGAGGAGGACGGAAGTTAGAAAAGGTCGTAGCTCTTAGAAAAGGTCGAGAAGTGTAGTGCACCGGTTTCTAAACCGCGAAGTCGAAGTCGTAGTCAGGACGACTACTTATAAGTCCCAACTAAAGGAAATCGTAACTGACCAAAATAGAGGAATGATAGGTTCCTTGAAGAGTTTTCAGAAGGGGTCGTGGTGTTACGTTTTCGTAGTTAGTCAAGAAGCTGTAAGTCGAAAGAAATACCAGGTTAAGAGTGTAGACATGTACTGATGACCTTTTTGGTGTCGAAACTGACATACCTGGAAACAACTGTTTCACTCCAGAGACGAAAAATTATGTGACAGATTCAAACAGTATCAAAAGTTCCTCGTTCACAGAAAATTAAAGTACCGACGTCAGGGGTATGTGTCACTAAAACCTCGGGTTCTTATAATTTAGACAGTGACCAAGGTGTAAAAAGGGCAGATGAACGGTACTACACTACCCTGGTCTATGATACTAGAATTAAAAAATTTGTGACACAAAGTTCAATCGAAAAATTGAGAGGGAAAGTCGGAGTAGTTCTTTGAGAAATCAAGGAGAAGGGAAAGACGGTTATCGCACCATAGTAGACGTATAGACTCCAACAGTTATAAAGAGAACCATGAGAACTAAGGTCGAAAACTAAGTGGGTCGGACCGTAAAACGTACTACATGAGGCATTTCTTCAAATTATTCGATGTCGGAAAGAGTTAAAACTTGGTCAGACAACAAGGTACAGGACAAGATTGACAACGAAGAAATGGACGTATGTTCAAAGAGTCCTGTGTCCATTTCACCAGACCATAAGGGTAGAGATTCTTAAAAGGTATCAGACAACACTAGGTGTATCAGTTTCCGAAAGTGCATCAGTTACTTCGTGTGTCTATCTACAAAAAGACCTTAAGGGAACGAAAGAGATACTAGGTTTGCTATAACCGTTAAACTAGAAACCAAGGAGACGGAAAAATTTTAGGTCGAATAGGTGGACTTTCAAGAAGCAAGTGTATGACGACTTCGGATCGAACTTCCTAAAACTCGGAATGGAACGATCGTACACTTTATTCGTGTTTCTTTATCTCCCTTTGTTATCTTACCCTTTCTGGTCTCTAGAGAAGTTCTTTTAACCTCGATAGTTCCCTTGTAAAGTACGTCTCTACCCGTATTATTTCCTTTCTTTATCGTTCCTGGATTGTCTTCGACTTCTATAATTCCTCTCTACCGTTCTTATGTGTCTTGATATGTTTTTTCCAGAATTACTGGTACTATTGGTGTCACCACACCAGTGAGTGGATTTCGGTCTGTAGAACCTCACACTTCAGTTCACCTGGGACCCTTCGTAATTATACTTGTTTCGATCGCCTCCACTACCTTAAGGTCGACTTGATAGATTTTAGGATTTTCTACTACGACAATTTCATGACGTGAGTTATGTATTCTTTTAAACCTTTTGAGTTGTCACCGGTGTCCTGACCTTTTCCAGTCAAAAGTAAGGTTAGGGTTTCCTTCCGTTACGGTTTCTTACAAGTTTGATGACCTGTTGACGTGAGTATAGAAGTTTTATCTGACCGTGTAATACTCTATTTCTCCATCCTTCTGGTTGTGACCCTAAAAGATGTCTCTACGGTTTTACCTAATCTCCCTTTTGAAAGGAAAGATTCGTCGGTGATATGATTCTATACTTTATTACTGTGTTGTATAATATTTCGGACGGACAATCCGACGACGTTGGTGTGGATAATCAAGTCATTCACTTGTTTATAAAACGAAACCGAATAATAATTAAGGTTTTGATAACAAGAACTGTAGACTACTCAATTACTCAGACTCTTATAGAGGAAAAGGAAGACAATAGGAACAATACTTGGTGAGTGTCGACAATTACATAATACCGAACGTCCTAGAATTAAATGGGTGGTTCCTAGTCTGGTCCCGGGGGTTCTTCGTTTTCGGGTCTTTAGATTGGTACCTGGGGGTCCCTTAAAGGACGATGAGGTTTAAACCTACTTTATGTGGTGTGACATCCGTCCTCCGTTAGGGGTTTAATTAAAACCATGTACCTTCTTTCTCTATCTTGGATTGTTACATAAAAAACAACAAATCAGTGATTCAGGACAGACTGACATCGGGTAATCCGAGGAGACAGGCACCTAAAGGGTCCGTTCTTATGGCCCCACTAGACGGTAAAGGAGGAGGTCCCCTGGAAGGGTTAGATCCCTAGTTTGAGTACAGAGGACGTGACGGTCACCTGGGAAATGGTGATTCAGTGGTTCTTCCGTTGTTAGATAATCATGTCTAATTTGTGCAGATATACTTTTACATAAACAGTGCTATGGTGAATTCATCATTGACTGACTTTTTTTTTCGTAGTCAAAACACACGAGTTCGTAAATCTTCATTTTGTAGATACTGAATGATAATTGTCACACACATACACATTATCTTATTTATATTGTACAATTATGAACAACTTAGATCTCATCTTCCATAATGATAATAAACTTAAAGAGATATACAAGTTTTAAAAATATTGTTGTCAACTTCTTTTTGTTTCTTTGTGTTGTCGTAGAAATTCTCACAACTGTTATACGATATCTATAAAAATAATGGCCTATTCGGTACCCAGTGACAGTGTCGATTGTCTGGTTTCGGTGGGACCGTCTTGGTTTCACCGACTTCTCGACGGTACAAAAGTGTAGAGAGTAATGATCAGTTCGTTCAGTTGTTTGTATAAGAACCACGAAAAATCTATGACACGTGAAAAATCTATGACTCGTTTTTCAACGAGTATAGGAATTTAGTTTATTTATAAATTTTATAGTGGAAGTCTTAGGTCTTTATAATGTCGACCTTTACTAGTTCTCTCAGCGGTAAAGTAGGCAAAAGAAACTGATTCCGACTTCGTTCTATTGTTTGAACAGACCCTACCGTTTCGTTTATCTCTTTTGTTCTTGATCCAGGGTCCGTAGGACTGAACCGTGGTTCTCGAGAGTGAATAATAATTGTCATAATGTTGTGAAGTCTGTCAGGAGAGTCCGGGTAAATCTTAGTTAGGGAACTAAAATTCTAAATCTGTAGTGTCGGATCGTCCCTGTTCTACGATCATTTCCTGGATCCTTTCTCTTGAAATAAGATCAATAAGGTCAGTTTTTCAAGTGACGATAGTAAGAGAAGGGTGTTTTTTCAAGGAGTCACACTCTTACATACGGAGAAGTTTCCATAAGACAGTAATAAAGTAAACTCCTAAACTATTTAAATTGATTTATTCCCGTTAACCTATTTTTAGTTATAAATCTTTTGTTTTTTGATTCGATACCCATTTCTTGTTCTGATGTTATAAAGTCCTTTCTTTAGGAAACCGGTTTTGTATTTCTAGACTCGAAACCCAGTACCATTACAGATCTCTACTGTGCGTCTACAATTCATAAATTGGACTTATAGACCTCGTCAAAATGGGTCGTCTCCTGTTAGGTGTCGAAAGGGTCAAGTGATTAAGGATGATTTCATAAAATAGTACGATCTGAGATGTCTTTTATGTTGACAGTATACTAGGTAAAACAATTACTACTGATATTACCTTGAGGTCAGTTAATTACTCATAGTCACCCAATTTCCGATGACTGGTCGAATTTAATTTAAATTTACATCGTAATTTACATTGTTTTGGGTACGTCATATAGATTACTTATCTACGGACTTGAATAAAATTTTATTAGTTACGGTTTTGAGTTTCACATTAAATTTATTTTCTCATGGAACTTATCGACCCCCTGTCTATTAGTCACAGACGACTTTTCGTAGTGGTGTTGGTTTTACTCGCCAAGGCCGGACGTCTCCTTAGGGTACCACGTGCTGACTTACTCGTCTACACCAATTACGGATCTTGTTAGCTACCCGCACCGTAAGTAATATGTCTCGTGCGAAGATTATTGACACATGTGTACGAAATATTCATCTTTAGTTTACGTAAAATTTTTTGGTATTAAGATACTATTTCTACCTGGGTCTTTAACTAGAATGACTTCAGATGAAAAACATCTGAACTCTATATCTTCTCGGTCATCTAACATAACTTTCTTATTTTCCACTTCCTTTTGTTATTCAAACTCATCTATACAAGGTTGACAATGGGACTTTATAATCTCTAAATTATCTTGTCGGTATCATTCTGGAGTAGTCGTGAACCTTCACGACTTTACCTTTGAATACATATAAAGTTTTCGTTTTACTAATTGACAATTTCTTTTCTCTTCGTTTTTACTGGTTTATGAGATTCAAGAATGGACTGAAGAATTACACGGTTAAAATCATTTTAAACGACGGTCTAATCATCATGACGAACCTCGTTGACCAGAATTTTCACTTCAAAATAACACTAATAAACGTAGTGTACTTAAACCTACCCTGAATGTTTATAGGTATTATACTTTTGTCCTGAAATGTGACGTTTTCTTTTTCACTTGTCATTACCAGTATAATAAAAAATTTACAAATCTTGTCAAATTCTAATTTTTAATAAAAATTTTCTTTTTTTTTTCAGACACCGAACGTGAATTAGACGTCTAAAGGTTATGATACAGATGGTCCTTTAGGATATTCTACCTTCGAACTTCGTTCTTCGTCGTATACGAAGATAGACTTTGTAAAAGAACTCTGTCATTTCATTGTCACTCGTGTAAAACCACTCGTGTGATATTAAACACTGGGGGTAAAGTTAAACCCGTATATAAGAAGAAATGGTTGGGTAATTTTGTGGAGGAAGGTGTTCCTTCTCTCCTTTGCCCCCGACCCCTTACCTCCTCTTTTCGTTTACCATACTTCCCTTTGACTTTTTTCCTCAAAAAGTTAAACCTCAAACGTCCTGAGTTTTAACTTCCTCCTTTTTGAATTGTGAAAGAAATTAATATTCATACAGGCCTGTAATTCCATTCTTATAATACATTTTCGCCATAGTGAGTCAGTAAAAGTCGTACGATAAAACCTTTTTCTTGTGACCTGACACTGAATCTAAACGTAAGATCAAGACGAGACGTTAAGTGACAGATACACTCGAACGAGTTCAATCGAATTGGAGAAAACTGAGTCAAATGAATATAAATTACTTCTTTGGCTTAGTAAAAAGATTGTTTGACCAAATGATGTCTGTCGTAATAGTAAAGAAACCTTAGTAAAATTTTCTAAAATTTCATTGTATGACCAACGATACTCCCTTTAGTTCTTCTACGAAGTACAATTGTTTTCGTACCAAGTTTCAGAGTCGACCTCATTAAGAATTTAGACGTAGTTAGTCGTTGTAAAAAAAGTTGTCTGGTTGTTTGAGAGAAGATAGTCGAAAGAGTCGGTTTTCTAGTGAAGGAAGGTTCAGGTAGTGACACAAGTGGACGTTATAGTTTTAAAGTTCTGTAGTTTATTTTTATTCGGTATGTGGCATCATATACAATTTCAGATTGTTAAATTTTTTTTTTCTTTTGGAGTTGTGTCCTTTCTTGTTTCTTGATATTAATAAAAGTTTATTCTTTCTTGTGTAGAGTGTTTATAAAACTCTATAGTTTTTCGTAAGTTTTGTCCCCCCTTTTTTGACGAAATTGATTTGTTTGTAAGTTAAGATGTCTCTACATTCATTTTCTTTATACAAACACTCCCAAAAGGAAAGATTTCTTTTATGACTTCTTGTCCTATTATGTTTAGTTTTATAAACTATTTCTACTTACTTTAAATCAAAGACTTTGGAATCTTAGTTAAAGTAAACTTCTCGAATTTTTATCGTTCGTGAGACAGTACATCTTTTACTAATTGCACAAAACCGTAAGAACCGTAAGTTCAGGTGGTCAAATATGCGTACTTTTTAACTGTTTACACTGACACCATGAGTGTACGTGATATAGTAGGTCCGACAACTTATACATGAAAGACCGAAGAAATCTGAAGTAAGGACAGAGACGGAGTACAAGAAGGTCACAGAATAACTTATATAGTCTCTTCCTTTTGTAGAATAATGATGGTAACCATGTAAGAAATAAAGAAGTTAAGACCGCGTAAATCAGATTATATGACTTATAAGATCCGTTCATCATCAAAGTTTTCTTATTGATAGTTTTATATTAAAAATTTTCATATGTCTTTTACTCTGTAAGTCCAAGTCCATTTTTTTATATATCTATTTTAGTGTGTGTATCTATTTAAGGGATTGTTTTAATGATTTCAATTAGTAATTCCTAAATGACTAGGACCCTTATTTAATGTATGAACCCAATGTCGCATTCACCAATCCAAGTTGGGACAGGGTATTTCGAACTATTTACATCTCGACCCATCCCTTCTTGAGTTTTACTATGTGTATTTTAAAAACTTTGATAAATTTTTTGTAATGATTAACACAACGGTCCAATCTCTTACTCGATTCGATAAGTCTTTTCTGAGAATAATTTTCACCATAACCCCTTACCGTTTTTTCTTTTGAGTTTTCTTTGTTTACATTATTTTATTTTTATCCGTGTCTTTCATGATAGGTACTTGCATTCCGTAGAATCTTTTGACAAAAAGATTTATAAAATTCACTCAATGGAAATTAGAGGTTGGTCTTACCCTCTCTAGACAAAGAGACGTTTTTTTAGAACACCTAAAACATGGGTGTAAATTGTCGACAAGAGGACCATTTGGAACTCAGACTCTTTACATAGCTTAGACTTTCTATTAAATGTCTTCTCCTTTCAATAATAAGATAACGTAATTCTGTAATTAACTTATCGATATTATATAGTCTGTGATTCGATCTACAATCTAGTTCTTAATTTACTACATCTCACACACGGGATTCTTTAGTCAGACACACACACGATTCAGTGAAGTCAGCACACTGTGATACCTGACATCGGACGGTCCGAGGGGACAGGTACCCTAAGAGGTCCGTTCTTATGACGTCATCCAACGAAACGGGAGGAGGTCCCCTAGAAGGGTTAGGTCCTTCACTTGGAGACAGAGAATGAGATCACCTCTTCTATGTTCATTCGTTAATGTTCCGTCACATTATATACATTATGTCCATATCATTTCCGTACGGAGTACTCTTCCGTTTCTTCTCTGCGTATTTTATTGCCATCAGTATATTTCAAGACGAGTTTAGTCCGTCATCTCTTGTTTATCACACAATCGGGACTTCCTCACCTCTTTATACTGGGTAATACTATATTCCGAAGGGACCACCGAGTCTGTCGTTTCTTAGGTGGACGATTACGTCCTCTGCGCCCAAGTTAAGGACCCAGCCCTACTATGGGACCTCTTCCTTTACCGTTGGATGAGGTCATAAGAACGGACCCTTTAGAGTATCTGTCTCCTCTGACCGTCGATATCAGGTACCCTAGCGTTTCTCAGTCTGTGTTGACTCGTTCATTGTGAAAGTTCCAATATTATACCTTTTATTTTTCTTATATAGGTGTGTAACTCTCTGACTCCAAGTGATTCCCGCTTTACCGTTCTCTGTTTTGACTAGATCATCCGTTTCCCAAAATCGCTATCCAATTCTTCAAACCCAAAATTAGAGTCTCCATTATAAGCCTTCGGTGACCTCTTTGACTTCTTTAGATGTGTCCTTTAACTGTTCGATGAACTGAGTCACTGTGCGATTGGACTGACCCTTTAGTCCTGATACCCTTGTGACCTCCCGTACGTACGTAGATACAGTACTGGATGCTCACGAACCCAGTCATCCCCTTCTCTCTGTTCGTGCCTACTCGAGAGAGTCTTCCTGTGACTTCTCGAGGTCGGAGTCCCGGAGACTTCACTTATAGTAAGACAAACTTGTGAGAAGGGGGTGCGTGGACATACCGACGCAAAGCGAAGGAAGTCGAGAGTCGAGTTTACAGTGGAATAAAGACTCCGGAAGGTACTGGGTGGTTATTTATTCCTGTTCGAGAGGGGAGAAGTCATGGGGATGGAGGGGAAGAGACACCATAAAAAGAGGTGTCACGAAAAATGGTAGACTGTAAGACGTGTAAATGGAACATAAAGGAATAGGTAAGACGTCATCTTCAGCCTTCCTGAAACAGGACAAAGGAATGTATATGTGGGTACTGTCACAGACTATGTGTCAACCGGGATTTTATTGACAAGGGGGATATTATAGACAAGGGGTTGAGTTGTTGACCCGTCGTGTCCTTTATTTGTCTCCGAATTGGGGAACTTTAACACAAACTTTTGTGTCCCGAGAAAGAAATTTAGATCTTCTGTCGATGAGATAGGAGAGGACGTAGAAGATAAAGAAGAAGAGATACTCTAAAAACGGGAGTTCGATGTTTTTACAAATTATAGAAGCTCGGATTTTTGTTTTTTGAGGGAATTGATAAACTTTGTAAATTGACTCATTTAGAATTTTATTATTGGATATCAAAGGAAAAGTACGATTCGAGTTGTGTGTTGTTAATCTTGAGATAATGCGAGTGTTTTGCTAATTCACTACAAGACAGTAATTGACTTTGTAAATTATCAACTTGTAATTTGGAATAGAATGAAATTGTGATAATCGATAATAGAAAAGTGAATTTTTTGACAAGGAAAGTAAAGGTGTAGTAAGAAAAGATCAACAGAAGGATGAAGAACCGTGAGAAATTAACGGAAGGAGGTATCGAAATAGAGATTAAGATACAGATTTATAAATAGAGATCGAGACCTCTGGATTGACGAATTCACTTTGAGAGGTAGACCTTCCGGAAAACCATGGAGTTTCACTTATGTAAGATTTGACTAAAAAGAATTTGGACAATTGTGGAGTCCATAAAGGGGAAACCACTAGTGGTAGTGTTACGGACTTAGTCTTTGGACTTTAACTACGGACTGTTCATGGAGAGGGTGTAGTGGGAGAAGGGTTGTTGGTTTTGAGCATTGTTAAAATAGAGTAAACATAAAAAGTATTGATGGGGAGGAGAGGTAAGGAGAAGGTCCAGAAGAAGTTAAGATCAATATGTCAGAGTCAGCTGTCGGAGGATTAATCAGATGTACGGAGGGATTACCCGAAGAGACCACCGAGTCACCATCTCTTAGACGGACGGTTACGTCCTCTGTGCGCAAGCTAGGGACCCAGTCCTTCTAGGGGACCTCTTCCTTTACCGTTGGGTGAGGTCATAAAAACGGACCTCTTAGGATACCTGTCTGCTGGGACCACCCGATGTCAGGTACGTCAGGGGTTGGGGTAGGTGAGTAGGGGCTAAGTAATAAGTGTAACGGTTCTTGTTCTTTAACGATTGTCGATAAAACCATTTTACGTTTAGACTAACAATGAGGAGGCATATTTTAATGAAATGACGGATGTCCGACCTAAGGTTTAGAGATTAACACCGTATGTTGAGGGGGACGGGGGGCCGGGCGAAATAGAGGAGGGTCGAGAAGTGTGGAAGACGTGGACGACTTGGAGCATACGCGGTCAGACAGAACGGTTCTAACGAGAGATTGAGGACGCAGAGTGCGGGGACAGGGAGAGGGAGGAACGGTGAAGTGATTCGGTTACACGATTAGAACATGACGAGGAAGAAGTTCTGAGTTAAGTTCTTTAAGAGGAAACATTTCGATAGGGATTGGTTTTGTCTCCGTTAGTAGAAGAAGACACGATGGTGGTGTTGATCTTATATCGTTAAAATTACGTAAATATTGTGTTTTGTTGATTAAAATGTGTAGTCAAAAGGAACGATCTGATACACGGAGGACTGTTGTCAGATACAAGTACATATAAACATAGGGGTTAAAATGTACTTTACTATTAATTTTAGAAGTGGAATTTTTACTCAAAGTAAAGTAATTGCACGTCACGGAAAGGGAGTGAGTCGTTGGGTTCACGGACTCAAGGAACAAAATACCTTGCTCTTTTACTTTTCATGGGTCTACGACGTAGTCTCAGAGAGTTTCATCCCTTCCACCAGTTGTAGTTAAAGTTGTTTGTATGTGTCCCGTAAATAATACTGTTTCTGTACGTCTAATTATCTTATACCACAGTGAGAAGTTGTCGTAATTAAGTCATTTTGTCTATTTATAAATTCGGGTATTATACGTTAATTTGATCCTTCACGGTAATATTTCTTCTTTTGTTTCACGATTTTCTTGGGTTATCTCGTCAATTATATGGAATCTTCATCTCTATCGCGACTTCTTTGTCGTTTCTTGGACGTTCAAATAAAAACCAGGATTACGGACGGTCAGTAAACTTCTCTCTCTTGAACAAGGTGGATAGACGGGGAGGGTAGGGGTCACCTACTTCCTGTCCCTGATCTGAATCTACGTAAAACGGAACACTTAAGTTGATCTTAATTCGATTCGTTTAGTCCAAATGTTACAGTCTTTGTATTTGATTCTTTGAGGTCTGTGACAACCTCCTACTCGACTTCTCGTATTTCGTCTCGATCTCAAACTACTGATACGATTGTATTGGTCTCATTCGTCTTCTAGACTCATCGTTCAGTCTGAGTCTTGTCTATTTTCGTGGATGTCTCGTCGAATTAATATGAGTACTAGATCGTGGTTTCACTCTAAGATGGTTACGGATGATTGAGAAGATTCACAACGACACTTAGGTTTTGGTGGAAGTTGAGTTGAGGTTTTTTAGGTCAGTGTCATTTCGAGTAAGAACCTACATTCACTATCAGGTGTGTATTTACCCTGAAGGGAGTGTCGAGTCGACCATTTCTTAGACGGACGTCACGTCCTCTGATCCCAAGTTAGGGACCCAGCTCTTCTAGGGGACCTCTTCCTTTATTGGGTTAGGTCATAAGAACGGACCTCTTAGGGTACCTGTCTCCTCGGACCGTCGACGTCATTTACCCCAGTGTTCTCAGCCTGTGCTGAATCACTGATGTGGTGGTGGTGTGTATTTATTTACTTGAGAGTAAACGCGGATGAACTCTTTCCGAGAAACTCTGGACTTATCGAACTACTGTGTCTTAAGGAACTTCTAAGAGTGGGGTGAGATCTTAACTTTATCCCTCGAAATAAAAAGAATGCATTCTATATTAAACTATAATGGTTCACATTATTTTAAACTTATATTTAAGTCCGAAAATCGGTAGTACTTATACCAAGATAGATTTGAGATTGTTTGTAAGACGTTCTGGTTAGTTGTAAATAGTTCATTTATGACGGTAAGTAGGTATTTTTATAATAAATTAAAGGACTTGCTATGACTGTAAAAGGGCCATTTATATTTAGTTTAAGTCATGTACTTCGTGATCACTCTGTCATATGGATGTTATTTCTGTCCTTCCCTAGGTTTCGTGTCATGGTTAAGTACTCCGTCGGTAGAGATTTGTTTGTGTCATGTATGTTAACACATACTTGTCTTTATTTACGTATACTCTTTTTATATTACATTTTTTACCAGTCACCGTTCAACATCTTAGGTTTTAAGTTTCTTCATTAACGGAACCTTTCTGAAGTTCTCTACTGTATGCTAGTTTCCTTGTCTTGTCTTTCGAGTATTATTTCTTAATTTTATTAGACCTATCAAAAAGGATCACTGTGTTTAAACCGGAACTTCATACATTGATATCCATATGACAATTGAAAGCCAATCTTACAATTTATTTCTAATGTACTTTCTGTAATAGTTGTTCCCAATTCTTTCTCTATAATATTGTGTAAAGTATTTCAGAAATAGAAACATTTACAAAGTGTACGTGAATTGACATGGGACGTGAAAACGTACAACATAACCCGCATCGCGAGATACGGACATAATCGTCAAGTCGAACCAATTAGTACACAAGTTTAGTAAGTATAAGAATGGTTAAAAAAAGATAGATGAAAGAGATAGTTAATGTCTTTTTTTACGTGACATTTAGAGATGAATACTAATACCCAAACCGAGGGAAAAAAACCAAGATAGTTGAGACTGAATATTATAGAACTTCGACAACGTTCCCTATATTTTATATCTTACCGACACAAACACTACTTAACTTAAAGGTTTAATTAAGCGACCCGAAGACGAGAAGTATTAGTTATGACTATATAAACATTATATTCTTGTGAGGACAACAATTTTCGTTACAATAATAATTTTTGTTTTGTCTTCTTATAGATCATGTTGTATGTTAAACTCTTTCTTTAAACATGTTTTACAATAGTGCCCCTTTTACTATTTGATCGTCTCCGACGACCGAGGAAGGATCTCGAGTTTGGACCTCTGTCTTATGGTCACCTCCAACTACTTAAACTCTTTGATTATATTTCTGTCACTTTTGGGAGAAACTCGCTCCTCGTCTAACCGTCACCGTCCCACCTCCACCTCAGGTCGTCTCCCGATCACGGTCCCTCAGTCCCGTCTGACCTCATCCCAAGTCGACCTGCGAATAACGGGACTTTCGTAGTAATAGTTACTTCATCACATCTCCGTCAGTTGACGATTGTCGTATCGACAATAATTTGGACGTTCAATAATTTGAAGGGGTGTGGAACCGAAGGAGTAGATATTTTGAAGTATCCCAACAACATTTATAATTTACTCAATTTCACAACTGTCAAAGACCGTGTATTTTATTAAGTTATTCATAATTAATCATTACAATGATGATGACGGGTGACGTGACGGTGACTTTCCGTTTTTCATTCATTTTTTTTTTTTCGTTGTTACGGGGTTGACCCATAGGTTCATATAGTGTCCTCGACTACGGATCTTGTCCTTTGTCCATTGTCTCTCTCCGTACGGGAAAGTGTAGGACTAATCTACTAGTATTAGGTCCCTCGACTCCTTTAAAATACTTTAAGTTGGTGTATTTATTTCATTTTTTTTTGTTGGTTTTGTTGTTGTTGTTGTTGTTTTAAGGTGAGTACACTTGTAAAATTACGTTTTTACGTAAAGTCTCAGGTTTTGGTTAAATCCTATTTTTTATTTTTTATTTTGAAGTTTAATCCTTCTATTCCCTATCGGGAAGATAAAGTCCTATCGGGACTTTTGCCCGTAAGTAGTTTTGGTTCGTTCGTAGTATAAACTTTTACTCATACTTCAGATTCTGACCTTGTTGTTGTTTTAGTAGTAAGGATAACCAAACGTATGTAAATAAAACCTTTTATTGAAAATTTTATGACCCAACTATTGAGATATTGATAACTACGACATACGGTCATTGAAAAAAGTTAATAATACTGGAAAACCTTAATTTTATTATGTGTAAGACTTTTATAACAATTAGACTTAGTCTATTGTTATAACAGAGTGAAAACAAAAAAATTAAATAATATCTAAAATCTTTTTGACTTAAATATCTCAGGAAAAGTCATAGTTCTACTCAACAGGTTCTGATTGATGTTCCAGGTTTAAGTCTCATTTTATCGTTAATATGAGGGTGATCTACCACAGGACAAGGTCTCGTGATAAGTACGGTATTGACCGCCAGGTGTTCGGTTTCCACATAAAGGTCGTAGACTGTCCAAGGAGTCATGAAGTCGTGGGTTCCGTAATACCCTGAAAAGTTGGTCTAGTAATTAAGAAAGTTTTGATCAATCGAACCGTAGACTTAGTTTCAATTACTAACCCAACTTTCTACTTTCTTCCATTTTTAGATACCTTTAAAAATGTCTTTACCAGAAAATTCTCCATACAACTTGTCCCTCTCCCTTTCAATCTCTTAATTTTTTTTTTTTTTTTTTTNATGTCTTTACCAGAAAATTCTCCATACAACTTGTCCCTCTCCCTTTCAATCTCTTAAATTTTTTTTTTTTTTTTTTTTGGACCGGATTTTCTTCAAAGTACCCATCTTTCAAAAACCTTCTCCTACTCTAATTTCAATTGTTATTGTGGATTATTAATTATAATTTACTAAAAATCTCAGAGTCGTTGTAAATTCAGTGATTTAATTGATGGAGAGTATAGGGGAAAATACTTCTTTCGATTTGGGATCTTTAGTCGATAGAACGATCAATACAGTACGTACGAAAATTTTACAAGATGAAGGATAAAAAAGTATGGATTTTCAATTTATCATATAGTAAATTTATCTTTATATTCGGTTTGTTTTAAATACATTGAACAATTACGACTGATTGTAAAAAGTGATTTTATACTCAACTCATATATAGAGAAAGATTATTCCCTCCGTACGATATTTTGGGAAAGTTTTACACTTCTTCTGTTCATGAAGTTTGCTGTTAGAACCATTATTTTTGGTTCTCTTATCGTTTGTTATAACAGATCATCGAATCTTTCTGATTACTTATATGGACTTTTGGTGGTACTTTTCACACATTACTCCACTGAGCGACCTAAGATACCTCTTAGTAAAGTTTATTAGAATTCGGTCTGAAAATCGTGGTAGTTTTTGTCACTTTTTATGATTTGTCCCCAGTCCATTGACTCAATAAATTCTGGTTGTTTTCCACGACAGAGTTCTGGTCATCAATGCTACGGAAAATAAAGAACCCTGTCCGACTGTAACGTAGGTAGTGGTTTTAGACAGTGGGTCCGTTTCGTAATAATAAATTTACCTGTGTCAGGTCGGGAAACATATATATGGATGTTATATTTTTAACCCTGATTTTTTTTAAGAGGGTTCTCCAAATGTTTTGACCAAAAGTCCGTGCACCTAATGTTGAAACAAATACTTTAATGTTGAAACCAATACTTTTGTGAAATTTTTAGTCTAAGACAAAACTCTAGAACTTAAAGTTAAGGTATTCTAGGGACCAAAACGATAAAATAAGATTGTTCTCGAAGTGTACATAACATACGGACCCCTTTATAAGGATATTCAGATGACAAAAAGATATGTAAGATGGTTGAGGTGACCTAATAGTATTGTCAAGACAATGGACCAGCATGAGGTTCCGAGGACCCATCTCTCCGGTAGGTTCCTTATTAAGACGTTAGTGCGTAGGGTCACTGGTGTACAGATACCGAAGTGTTTTACCGTTGGGGTTATATTAGAGACCTCGAGACTTTAAGTTTTTTAAATTTTTTACTAACATTTTAATAGGTTAAGTAGAATATAAGTTTCTTTTCGAGTATTTTACTCTCTTTTTAGTAGATCAGTGTCATTAAGTAGTAAAAAGTCTTGAGAAAGTGTGGATTGGTATTAGGACTTAATTTGAATTTCCCTACGATACTCATGTTACCCCTCGAAGGAACCACCGAATCGTCATTTCTTAAGCGGGCGTCCTCTAGGTCCAAACTAGGGACCCAACCCTTCTAGGGGACCTTTTCCTTTACCGTTGGGTGAGGTCATAAGAACGGATCTTTTAGGGTGTCTGTCTCCTCGGACCGCCCGATGTCAGGTACCCCAGTGTTTCTCAACCTGTGTTGAATCGATGATTTGTTGTTGTTGTACTCTTGTGGTGGTGCTACTATTTTATAGATATGGGTTAGATTTAAAATAATTGTGCTGTCGTTTTTTTTTTTTCCTTTTCGCATCTAGAACAAAAAACTCTGCTGTCGTCTTCAGTGTGTGATCCTTCTCTGACTGTCTAAGAGTCTATGTGTGTGGTACTGTAGTCGTCTCGACTTTCGGTCTGCGACTCTCCGTTCTGCGTTTGGTCTGGTCTGGTTGGGGCTTCTGGTTGGTGCCTAGGTCCGGCTCCGGAATGAAGTCTTCTATTACTATTTTGACCCAATAAACAAGAGGTTTTGTCTGTTCTGGTTCAAGTGGTATAAGACGGAATCTCCCGTCTTTTGATGTCTCATGTAGTTTTGTCAATTTTTCGTAAAATCGTGAATATCTCGAAACTAATAGACCTTTTACATAAGGTACTTTCTATGTTAAGAGTCTATTTAATGCAACGATGAAGGTACTGAAAGGGAATTCTTTTAATTGTAAGATTCTCTTCAAAGTGTATGTCAAGAGATTAAGGTTTCAATATGTTAGTACCAATAGGACTTGTTAGAGTTACCATGTCTCTCCAATATTTTTGTCATGTTATTTATGAAAAAGGATTAACATATTTTGGTAAAGATGATGACTCTCATTAAACGGTTTATGACCGTACGAAGCATAAAGGATGTATGTTCTAATGTAATTAGTGTTGTGTTAGTAGTTTCAGTCCTTTGTTTATGACTATGTAAAAGTGGTCGATTCGGAATCTGAGTTTCAACCCGGTTAACGTGTCTATTACAGGAAGTACCGTTTTCTTGGGTTAAGACTTAGTACATGACGTAAATCGACTGTAGAGAGAAATTCAGAAAAGGTTATACCTTCTTAGGGAGTTCAGAAAGGAACTAAAGATACTAGGACCGTATTCTATAATGTCCGGTCAATAAACATCTTATAGGGAATCATGCCCAGACAGACTGTAGAAGAATAGTAATCTAGGTCCAATATTAGAAACCCTCTTTACAAAATTTTCACTACCAAAAGGAAGGAGTAATATACGATAGTCCACCATGTTTGGAAACGTCGTGATGACTATTACGAGTGAAACTAATGAACTATTGTACCATAGACTATCTAAAGAAGTGATAGTTCAAAGAAGAAAGGGGAAACATTACTTCAAAAACACTTCGTGAAACTCCGACCTTAGGTTAAAGTTAAATAGGTAAATAAATGGATACATTCATATTACCTAAGGATAAAATAAGTTACCCAATGTTAAGTTATGATATTAATGAATAAGACTACGAAATTCAGCCTTGAGGAAGTTTCTTGTTGTACGCAGGGGTAATGATGACCCCACTGTGACAAGGGTCCTAGAGAGTCATATGAATAAATTATGTCAAATTTTTTCAGGAAGACGGTTAAAAAAATTTTGAATTCTCACGACTAACAGTAATAGAGGATTACGTCACCAAGAGTTAGAACCGACGTGTAATGTTAAAAACACGACCGGTGTGGGTATGGTTAATTTAGTCTTTGAGACTCCTACCCTGTTTCCGTAGTCACCAAAAATTTGGAGAGGTCGACTAAGGTTATATACCGTTTTCTTGGTTTCGGGATCTGAGTTATCAATTTGGGTTACCCTTTCTGTTAAGGTAGAGGAGGGATGTCAAGACAAGCTTTATTCAAGTTTTCTATTATTTAACGATGGTGTCTAAACCCTAGACAGATAACTGAGATGAGGACTCATAGAGACGACGTTAATTATAAATTCTAAGTCATCTAAGAATTAGGTGTCATGAACAATTTTTGTTCATTCACAGTACCCCTCTATGATTCTCCTTATTTTCTTGGAATTTTGTATTCAATATTTCTCGGAAATGAGAAAACTGATGAATTGAGACATTGACACATCTACATATGTACATTTAATATAAGTCTACATTAGTTTACGATTTGATGATGTCTTTCTTTTCCGAATGGGATTTATTAATAAATAATAGTATAAGTGTTCTAAAATAGAAAACAAGTGATAAAATATGTGTCTTGTATCGTCTTTTATACGTGAGTTATTTGTAAATTTATTCGGTACGGTTGTGTCCAACTAAGTGTGTTTCCTTTCTTTCGTAGTCACACTTTACACCCAGACTTGATCCGTAGTCTTCTTATTTTCAGATCCGTCTTTCTCTCTCTTTACTCGTGTTCTCAAATATTTCATATATGATTGGATATGAAGTTTTCCAAGTTTCGTTTTCCGTCGATCAAAGTTTTTCATACCTCATTTACTCTAAGTGATCATTATCAATTAGTACATAATTTAACTTAGGATTTCTGAATGTCTCGATATCGACACACATTCCCGAAGTACCAATAAAACTTTACTATGTTTTTTAAGTGTTCTGATCTTTACCTGATGACATCTTTTAAAGTTGTAACATAAACCATTACGTTCTTTTGATTGTTCTACTATCATAAATCCTGTATGTTGAATTTCTCTGTTTTTGACGAACTTTAGACCAGTTGTTAATTCTTCTCTCAAGACAGTTCACCTGTTTCTCACTACTTAAGAAAGACGGTAAACGATGGTAAATCACTCACTCGGTGAAACTAGCACTATTCTTATATCTGAATAGAAAATTTTTAGAACTAATGTTTAACATATTTTGGTAAAGTTTGTGTTTTAGATTCTAAGTTTTCAATATAAATCCCTTCGTTTGAGTATATAGAGTAAAAATTTGTTCTTAAAATTAACGTTTAAAGTATGTTTAAGTAATACATAATAACGTAGTCAAATTTTAGGACTCTTCGTCTACTCTACACGTTTTTTAAAGAACCCCTCTTTTACAGAGACTTCCTATGTCTCCTTCTACTTCGTCCTCATCCGCTTCTCTCGGAGTCTGGAGCTCGTCAAGACTGTCGACACTTTCTCCCCGTTTCTTTCTTAATCTTGAAGATAGGCTGACGTCATGACAATTCTCTTCTCAGAACCGTCCCAGTCACCTCTCAGAGATTCGTTTTTAATAGACGATCTCATCCAGGGGTAGTTTGATCGTGTCGCATCGAGATCCCGGGGGTCACACGAACCAGTGATCGACCCTCGTCGGGTCTTCTTACCCGGAGACGGGTCGTGACGACGGAATAGATTGTCCGTGTTGTCCACCTCCGACGGTCAATTAGCGAGAAGTGTCGTCCAAGAGAACTTCACCTAGGTTTGTCGTGTTAAGGTTCCGACGGCGTCGGTAGAAGGGGATTCGAAAACATAAAATAAAACATTTTGTATTTATAGTATTTCTTTTACGTTATGTAAAGAAGTGGTTCAGACTCAGTTTGTATGAGTTTAAGAGAAGGCAAATGGTGTCGTATGGTGTTTTACAATATAAAAGATATACATAGTAGTGTACACTTTTGTGGAAGTTCGTAAATGTTAGATCTACTTTGACGGTCTCGATAGTCTCGAGTCGGTCGGTCAGAATGTTATGTCATTTGGAATTTTTAGTTTGATGCGTGTTTTCTTATTATATGGGTCGACATTGCATTACTTATTTCGAATCAAAAGACTTATATAGAATTGACCGAGAGTTTAATGAAGAGACCCGATTTATATGAAAACTTATATTTACTGGTATCGTCTATCAGACTAAATACCTGCTGAGAGTTTTATTTGGAACACAAGATGTGGATTTCCTTTAAGAAGGTGAAGAAAAGAATAGGTGGAATTGAGGGAAGACTCGTAGACATTACACTCACCACACGGTTCCTATACCGTCCCTTGTCTGTACACATGAAGACATCTGTCCGTTCCGTGTGTAATTTGTGCAGGTGACCTATCTCTCATATTGATTTGGTGAAATGGTGAGATATTTATTATTGTGTTAATCTTCCGTCCACAGTTTAGGTGTTTGTTTAAGTTTTTGAATCCAATATGCCATTCTTTCCGATACGTATTTACGGTACAAAGGAAAAAACGATACACTGATTATTTTGAATGGTTATAAGTAATTTTGGTTCAGGAAAAATGAAAAGACTTCGGAACTTTATGACTATATTTTAGATCCATTTCACCCATTCGATTTTTTTTTAAAAAAAATTCACCCATTTGATTTGAAACTTACCAGACACCCAGAAACGATCTCTTGAGTTTTTCTTACAATCTCCATCTATCAAGTTTATTCTTGTACCACTTTATGACAGTGAGACTTTTCCACTGATAATTAACTTGTAAAATGAAATAAAATAAAAATAAATTCAACTTTTAAGTTAATGACCGTCTCTTCGGATCGGGACAACCCTTTTTCCTACAGAGTCAAGTCCTTGAGCCATACAGTTCAAACTCCTTGTCAACATATAAGAGTATTCTCTTTCTACGGGACCCAATAGGACCGTTTACGGTAATCCGATCCTAGTACGTTACTAAAGTTCCGGTAGTTCTTTCACCACTGGTACTATACCGAGGATTAGACAGAAAAGTCTATGTCTTTTATGTTGTCAATCCGGTTGAACTGATAAATCGGACGGATTACAAAGAGTGATTTCAATTATTTTGATCGTATTTCGACTATATAAAGTCAGAGAACTCTCAAATCACTGTCCTTGTTGGGTCCAGACCAATTCAGATCCTGTGACTAGTTTAGTAAAGACTTTGCTGTGTTGATTTCGGGTCTAAGACTACTGCGACAGTCCCTACAGTGAGTCATTTTTACTCTTGATGTCAATAGTCCCGAAGAGAACTACTATGCGGAGACCACCACCACCACATCGGTGATTCAGGACAGGCTGAGAACGCTGGGGGACCTGACAACGGACGGTCCGAGGAGACAGGTACCCTAAAAGGTCCGGTTCTTATGACCTCACCTAACGGTAAAGGAAATATATGTTTACCTGTCGATGTACGAAGCGAGATGAAAACTGTTCTTCTGTGGTCTCTTTTCATCGTGTTTGAACCTTTTCCATTTATTTACCATTTGAGTTTTTTCTATTTTTATTATTTTAATTTTCAGAAGGAACTCCATCCACTGTGTCTTCCATAAAGATTTTTAATTGTCAAAATAATTCTGTATTAAGTGTATGGTATGTTAAATAAACAAGTTTACCATGTTAGGTTACCGAAAATCATATAAGTGTCTTAATATGTTGGTAATTGGGTTAGTTGAAATCTTGTAAAAGTAGTGGTAGTGTTCTTCAGGAAGTAGGTAATGGTCAGTGGGGGGTAAAAAAGGTTTGAAGAGGTAGGGATCTGGTGGTGTTTAGAGGAAACAGAGAAATCGAGACGGACAAGACCTGTATAGTATGCTTACCTTACCATGTACACTAGAGAATACCGCTCGAAGAAAGTAGACCCCAAGTTGGTACAACGTCGTACATGGTCGTGAAGAAAAAATGACGTCTTACTATAAGGTAACATACCCATACGGTTTGAATGAATAGGTAAGTAGTCTACTACCTATGAACCCAACAAAGGTGAAAGATCGATATACTTTTTACTTTTCAATTGGTCCTTTCCGGTACGGTGGAGTGGTCCGATAACTCGTTCTTACATGAGGTCCCGACTTCTTCCAGCCTCGTCTTCTCGATATGTGGTTTTTGTTAGTGAAGGAGTCTCTTGACTAACCATGTCCTTCTTTTACGGAAACTGCTTTATTTATAGGTTTTCCCCCCTTTCCCAAGATCACAATTTCTTTGACGACTAAAAGTTACGTCGTCCGAAAAGTTAACTCGATTAGGACGCGATGTGGAGAAAAAGTTTGGAGATCCCGTGATTTTTTATTGTCGTTGAAGAACTGGTAGATGACCCTTGGGTTATATTTTCCTCGTACCCCAGTACCCATTTAGATTCCCATTTAAAGGATTCTTACAAAACGATATCACGATGATGCGTATTTCAAGACCCTTCTGTTTAGAAACGCAGACCATTCCTAAGTACTGAGGGTTGTTACTTTTAGTAGATCTCTCTCGATCTAAAATTTGTGAAATCTATGGATCGTTAGGGTGGTTCATTAAATGGGTTCCGAATCATAAAAGTAAAAACTTTACCCAAAATGACTACGTCGTATGAGACTTTTAATAGACTTGCTGATCCATTTTCTTAGACACATTTTACATTTTGTCGTATATGTAAATGTTTAAATAAGTATGAGGGTGACAGGATTAAGTGTGGAGGAGAGAAGAGTTTGGTAGTGGAGGAGGGGTAGGAGTAAGGACTGACACCAGGAACGTAGGTTGAAGTAAACCGCCCCCACCCCCCTATAGACTTTCCTTGAAGATGTAAGAGTGGTGGTGTAGATGATCGGGTGAATGTAGACGGTCATGAAAATAGATTCCATGGGTACGAGTGAGTGACTTCATGTAGTAAGGTGGTTAAAGGGTCAGAGAGAGTAGTGGTTAGAGAGGGAGGGAAAAAGGGAGGGAGGGAGAGGGGTGGGGGGTTGTATTTCTGTACTGATAAGGTATAGAGGGTAAAACTCTCTTTTCTTTTTTGCAAGAACAAATGTATTGGAGGAAGTCGGTAGTAGGCAAAGAGACAAGGGAGAATTTGGTCCGGAAGAATTTTCGTAACAATTCTTTTCGACGGAGGTTAAGACGGGGACAGAACTTGAGTTGAGATTAGTCCGAAAGTAATGGGGTAGTAAGGTGGTTTTATCCAGGACAGTTTCAGTGGTAGTCGGGGACGTAACGGTGTAGGAACTAAATAGACCGAACGTCGTAGACTGTGTCAACTGACACGAGAGGACGTAATTTGTCAGACGTCGACTGACGGTCCTGTGGTGAGACGAGAGAAATGGAGTGGTCGTGAGGGAAGAGTCTAAGGAAAGGTCAAGGTAGAGTAAAGGTGGTGGAAATTTAAGACCCCACAGGGTTCCGACAGAAATCTATGGACAGAAGAGATGGATGTAAGTGAAGGGAAATCCACTAGAGTACTTAGTGTACCAAAATTTATAGTGGAAATAAGAATTTGGGGTTACACGTAGAGATTTGGTCTGGAGAGAGGGGGTTGAAATCTTAAGGGATAGGTTGACAGATGAGTCATAGAGAATGACAGTTAATAATCTATAGAGTTTGACTTGTGCAAGTTTTGTAGAAGTGTCAAGGGAGGTTGGGTGAGAAGGAGGTCGGAAGGGCTAGAGTCCTTTACTGTTGAGATAGGAGGATTAAAGAGTCCGTGTATTGACCACACTCTTAGTTTAGACTGAGAGTGAAAAGTGTTGATAGTCGTTTAGGGTAACTGAAATAGAAGTTTTGTCTAAGTCTTAAACTGGTAAAACGGGGTGGAAATGCCGATTTTGGTGTTAGGTTCGGTAGTCGTAGAGAACGACGTTCGAAGGATTGACAAGAACCAAGGTGGGACAGGAGATGGTAGATGAGAGTTGAATCGTCGGTCTCACTAGGTGAACAATGTGTCCAGTATGGTGTAGTGAGAAGCGGAGTTTGGACGATCGTCGAAGAAGGACGGAGTGTCATTCCGGTTTAAGAAGTGTTACCAGACATGTTCCAGTCTACTCTAAGACGGGAGTCCTTTAGATAAATTGTAAAGGATGGTAATAGGGTAAACGAACGAGACTAGGTGGACATGCCCGGAGGAATGACGAAGATTAGTATCAACGACGGAGTTTTGGAAATGTAAATAATCCTCTTCCAAGGACAGTCTCCCCTTTCGTCCTGCGCTAGGGACGTAAGAATGAAACACAAAGGCAGGTTTCTGGCCTATCCTTCCAAAAGGAAATGGTGGAATTTGTCTTCCCATTCGGGACGGTCGCGCATATGAATGGAGAGGAGGAAATAGAACGAAAAGACAACAGATATCGTGGACGGTGGTTGACTATACGAAGGAGTAATACAAAAGGGGAGGGGATGATCTTATATTTTGGTACTCCCTTTCTTGAAATTAAAAAAGTCAAGATATAAGTGTCGTGACTCTTATGACGGCCGTATATCATCCATAAGTGAGTAGGCAAACAAGTCACTTAATGAACTAGTTTGTCATCTTCGACAATCGTAAGACAATATTTATAGAAATAATTTATGTACTCGGTTTGTCCATAGTTGGTTCTTCTGGAACTGTACGATCGGTGAAGTGTAATCCCTGTTAACTTTACAAAACTGATATTTTATTTTCAGTTGTGTTGAATGACTCGAAATTGTCGTCGGTTGTAGTGTCTTTAGTAAAAATTGTGAAATAGAGTGAATTTCTTCTATAAGATTTTTATCTAAAGACGGAACAAGGAGACAAAGCTCTAGTTTTTACGCCATTTGTTTTACAAGGTGCATTTTGTTTTCTTGGGGAGTTGACTCATGTCAGTCAGGTGTCTTAGTACTCTTTATTATTTAGCAAAAACTTCGTTAATTCGAAACCTCGACAGTGGGTCTTTGTCTATTGACTATGTCATGGTTTTCAATGGGTCTTTCACTACCTTAACTCTGAAGTTTACGGAATAAGGTTTTTGGAAAGAGATATGATATGGTAGAGTTACTATTCAAACACTGACTTTGTGTCTTTCAGTTTGTTTGTCCTTTGGATCTTTGTCTGTGGTTTCAATGAACATTGTTAAGTTGATTTCAATACAAGATCGAAATAAAAGGTGTCTTAATCTTCTGTGATCCTAAGAGACCACAGAGTCTTCCATTTTCCAGACGTACGTTAAGTCCTCTGGGTCCAAGTTAGGGACCCAATCCTTATAGCGGACCTCTGCCTTTACCGTTTGGAGAGGTCATAAGAACGGACCTTTTAGGGTACCTACCTCCTCGGTCCGTCCGATTCAGATACCCCAGCGTTTTCAGTCTGTGTTGACTTGTTGAAGTAAAAGAAAGATTCTTATATGATTGACTGGATACAAAAGATTATCAAGATACGGAAAAAACTAATCAGAAATCGAAAGATCCTGTTAGTTTAAATTCTTCATAATACGACGGTAAAAGATTTGGGTCAAAAGTAAGTCATATTTAGGAAATTTGTCACATTTAGGAAATTTTATGTATATTCCTGTCGTTATTGTAGTTCGTTTTTGTCAGTCGTTTTTGTTCTGACCTTCAACTGACACCGAGTCTAGTATTTGAGGAATAACGGATTAAGTCTGTAATTAACTTGTTTCGTCCCTTTTGGTGATTTGGTAAGTCCATACTGGCTTTAGTTTAGGAAATACTAATATGTCACCTTCACTGTTTATCTAAGTTCCCTAATCTAGACTATCTCTCACGGACTTCTTGATACCTACCTCGAAGTACTAGAACATGTCCTCCGTCACTAGTTGTGGTAGGACTTCCTTCTCTTTACGTTTTTCTGTTTACTAACAGACTCCTCCGGAATGTTTTTCGATACTTTTCTTCTCTTCGCTTTCCGTTTCCTCCTTTCCTTTCTATATGGGTAAACTTAGTCGAGTCAAGTCAGCAATACAGGCTGAGAAACACTGGGGGACCTGATGTCGTTCGGTCCGGAGGGACAGGTAGTGGTTGAGGACTTCAAATGAATTTGAGTACAGGTAACTCAGTCACTACGGTAGGTTGGTAGAGTAAGAGACGACAGGTGAAGAGGAGGGTAGAAGTCAGAAAGGGTCGTAGTCCCAGAAAAGGTCACTCAGTCAAGAAGTGTAGTCCACTTACGTCTCAAGGGTAAACTTACGTCTCAAGGTTTCTTATCGTTCCTCTCTATTCTTTCGGAAGGAGTCACTAGTTACGTTTCTTTATCTCCTTTTGTTGTCTTACCCTTTCTGATCTCTAGAGAAGTTCTTTTAGTCTCTATGGTTCCCTTGTAAAGTACGTTTCTACCCGTGTTATTTCCTGTCTTTAATAAACCGAATTGTACCTGACTCCTCGGACCATCCGACGTCAGGTACCCCAGCGATTCTCGGCCTGTGCTGACTCGCTGAAGGGAAAGTGAAAAGTGAAAGTACGTGACCTCTTCCTTTGCCGTTGGGTGAGGTCACAAGAACGGACCTCTTAGGGTCCCTGCTCCCTCGGCCCACCCGACGGTAGATACCTCAGTTTGTCTCAGCCTGTGCTGACTTCACTGAATCGTCGTCGTCGTCGTTGTCTTCGTCTTCCATAATTCTTCTCCACCGTTCTTATGTGTCTTCTTGATATGTCTTTTCTAGAAGTGTTGAGTCTATTAGTACTACCACACTAGTGAGTGGATCTCGGTCTGTAGGACCTTACGCTTCAGTTCACTCGGAATCCTTCGCAGTGGTACTTGTTTCGATCACCTTCACGACCTTAAGGTCAACTCGATGAAATTTAGGATTTTCTACTACGATAGTTTCACGACGTGAGTTATACGGTCCTTTACACCTTATGAGTCGTCACCGGTGTCCTTACCTTTTCCAGTCAGTAGTAAAGTTAGGGTTTCTTTCCGTTACGGTTTCTTACGAGTCTGATGGTGTGGTAACGAGAGTAGAGTGTGCGATCGTTTCATTATGAGTTTTAAGAAGTTCGGTCCGAAGTTGTCATGCACTTGGTACTTGAAGGTCTACAAGTTCGACCTAAAAATCTTTTCTGTCTTCTTGGTTTCTAGTTTAACCGTTGTAGACAACCTAGTGGCTTTTTCACTTTTTGTAGATGAAGACAAAATGACTGATACGGTTTCGGAAACTGATACACCTAGTGTTGTTTGACACCTTTTAAGACTTTCTCTACCCTTATGGTCTGGTGGACTAGACGGAGGACTCTTTAGACATACGTCCAGTTCTTCGTTGTCAATCTTGACCTGTACCTTGTTGTCTTACCAAGGTTTAGTCCTTTCCTTATTCAGTTCCGACATATAACAGTGGGACGAATAAATTGAAGATACGTCTCCTGTAGTACTCTTTGCGACCCGACCTACTTCGTGTTCGACTTTAGTTCTAACGGCCCTCTTTATAGTTAGTGGAGTCTATACGTCTACTGTGGTGGGAATACCATCTTTCACTTCTTTATTTGTCGGAGAACTACTTCCACTTTCTCCTTCCACTTTTTCGACCGAATTTTGAGTTGTAAGTCTTTTGATTCTAGTACCGGAGACCAGGGTAGTGAAGTACCCTTTTTCTACCCCTTTGTTACCTTTGTCACCGTCTAAAATAAAGACCCCCGAGGTTTTAGTGACGTCTACCACTGACGTAGGTACTTTAATTTTCCGTGAACCGAGGAAGCTTCTTTTCAATACTGGTTGGATCTGTCGTATACTTTTTCGTCTCTGTAATGAAACGGTTGTTTCCAGACAGATCAGTTTCGAAACCAGAAAGGTCATCAGTACATACCTACACTCTCAACCTAATATTTCTTTCGACTCGTGGCTTCTTAACTACGAAAACTTGACACCACAAGTCTCAAGGAACTCTCAGGGAACTCGTCGTTCCTCTAAGTTGTTTAGGTAGGATTTCCTTTAGTCAGGACTTACTTATAACCTTCCTGACTACGACTTCGACTTTGAGGTTATGAGACCGGTGGACTACACTTCTTGGCTGAGCCACCTTTTCTGGGACTACGACCCTTTCTGACTTCCACCCTCCTCTTCCCCTGCTGTATCCTACTCTACCAACCTACCGTAGTGACTGAGTTACCTGTACTCAAACTCATTTGAGGTCCTCAACCACTTCCTGTCCCTTCGGACCGCACGACGCCAGGTACCCCAGTGTTTCTCAACGTGTACTGACTCGTTGACTTGACTGACTTGTAGTTTGTCCATGAATCGTGATTCTTGACCCGTAACGAGATTCGTGAAATATTCATAATCGGGTAAACTACCAGTACAGTTAGGAAAATTGTCTGTTTCTTTGCCTGTGTTCGTATTGCTTGAACGGATTCCCAGTATTTCGATAAAACTTCATATCGGTCTTAAGTTTCGGTCCAAAATACCGAAGTCCTAGGTATTCACAACGTACAATTTTATTTGTTAAAGGTTCTAATGATTTTGATAGTCTGAAAATAGCACGAGCTTCAGAAGGGTGAGTCTACGATATGAATAGTAATTACACAAGAAAAAAGAGAAAGTTGTACAGTGGAAACTAAAAATCTGATTGACCCTTTACACTCTATATATGAATACACTTTTCTTGATGTCGACTGTAAAATGAATCAGGAGAAGGACTAGAAATTCGTAAACGAGTAGAATAGGTATTTATTAGAAAGTACAATTTATGTATCTATAGACGTCCTGTGAAGAGTCAATTTTATTCCGAGAATAAAACCGTCTACGACACAAGGTTTTCTACTGACGTTGTTAGAAAGTGTTTTCGATAATCCCTTACTCGAGTTATCACAATATCTACACCGGTAGGTCATCCACACTAATGATTATTTATGTCGCAGTACGTGAGTTGTCCGTTTCAGAATATGAATCGTTTTCTGTCGTTTCTGGATTTCACCAATGTTTTATGGTCATGATTATTTGTACATAAATATGTTTGTGTTGTTTAGATCGTTTCCTATGTATGGGTTCAAAATTGTCGTCAATAGAAAGTGTTTAGTTGGACCTTTCCTCTGGCTTCGTGTGTAGAGGTGCTGTGACCAAAGATTTCGTTCGCAGAGGGCGAGATGTTATTTTCTGATGACAAATTTTTAACAGTTAGTCGAGTTAAAATATCCTTAAAGTACAAAAGAAGATTATAATGATGGTAGTTTCATCTGGTGTATTAGTCACAATTCGGTCAAAAAGTAAAAGAAAATAATAGTCGTTATTGAAGGTTCACACTGAGAGACTTCGATCCTTGCGTCAGAGCCCTCCCTCCTTACGACCTCTACCGGGACTCTCCGAGATATGGGAGACGTCCCCTGTGGTACCTCTCCTACGGAGATTCATGTTGTCCCTTGACCTTCTAGAGGTTCTTAGAAAGTTTAGTATTGCGTTGATTTTAAATACTTTTATACTTTCTTGTAAACATGTTGGTCTGGAAATTGTCTTTCTTTTGAATTTTACATAATCCATCGAACAAAGATCGAATTAGTCGTGAGCTAAGTTATAAGACGTCTTACCACGAAAATTTTTTCTTTTTGGTGGTTGTTTTGGAGTTGTTACTGTCTTTCCGTTTATTCAAAATTTTCTTGGTTAGTTAGTGAAGATCTTTATAAAAGAAAAACTTCAGTGCTTACAAATGGTACTATTCTTTGAACAACGATATCCGTTATTGTTCCGATCTCTTATAACCTATAAATGTGTCTAACGAAAGTACTAACATTGATGTTGATAAGTTATTGTACTACTTTACATTAGTTTCATGTTCGAGAATCTTATCTGTGAGTAAGTTTACATCGAACTCAGCATCCGATTTTTATCGTGTTAATTTTTATAGGAATAACGTTCCCGTGAATTAGAAAATTCATACGACGTGTTACGAGGTCTAGTTTCGCGGTTCATGTTTCCTGACGTCATTATTCATAGAAGTTTTATATAATTTGTATTTTGGAGTCTCCATCTCCTATCCTCCGTCGTTTCTAAATTATCGGTAATGGTTATACGGTTTACATAGTGAATCTGGGGNAACATTGATGTTGATAAGTTATTGTACTACTTTACATTAGTTTCATGTTCGAGAATCTTATCTGTGAGTAAGTTTACATCGAACTCAGCATCCGATTTTTATCGTGTTAATTTTTATAGGAATAACGTTCCCGTGAATTAGAAAATTCATACGACGTGTTACGAGGTCTAGTTTCGCGGTTCATGTTTCCTGACGTCATTATTCATAGAAGTTTTATATAATTTGTATTTTGGAGTCTCCATCTCCTATCCTCTGTCGTTTCTAAATTATCGGTAATGGTTATACGGTTTACATAGTGGATCTGGGGTTGTAGGTTTTTCTACATGTGTAGTTACTAAACGTTTGGATACTGACTGGTTCTCGATTATAAAATATTTTCATCTCAGGCTTTAAATAAAGTAAATGTCTGTCATGATAAAAAGTACCCAACCAAAAAAAAAAAAAAAAGGGACAAACAAAAAAAATGAGAAACCGTCGTGGAACTGCTTACTCGCCCTAGAATTTAGGGGCTGGTCCCTAGCTTGGGCTCGGGGAACGTCATCTTTGTACCTCAGGATTGACGACCTGGTGGTCCCTTCAGGTACAAAACACAAAATGGATAGTTCGTGCCATCCGTTCTAGAATTTTAACGTAAAATGTCTTCTCTTTTGACTCTTGCGACAACAATTATTTATAGTTCTCTCTTTTCGGTTCCTCGACTCAACCACGATATGATGTCCGTTACTCCTCCCCCATGTTTTGTTAGGGCTTGAAGAGTCAAATAAACTGACACTCTATATCAATTTTAATATTACATAGTAGTCACCCACAGTTGTCTTCAAGTATTAGATATACCACACAAATTTAGTCTGTTGTTTTTAATAAATTACTTTAATAAATTGAACGTTAAAAAGTTTTTATAACTTTTATTGTTTTTATACAAATGACTCGAGGTGACTTATTAGTCTAAAACATGATTTACAAAATACGAGTAATAGAGTAATTTAAGATTGTTTTAGGAGATTTCACCCGTGACATAATAGGGTAACATCGGTACTCCTTTGATTTCGTGTCTTCATTGAAAGGTTCCAGAGCTTCATCCTGCCGAATTTGTGTAGTGACTCTGGTGCGTCAGAGTCACTTTTAGGTTCAAGCAGTCGCAGTAGTCTGTCTAGTGACATAAAACACTCGATGATGTTTACGTAATAAGTCAGTGTTCTGGCACGTCATTGCTCGTCCGTCTTCTAATCTACGACGAGCGGTTCACTCGTCAGAGAGTTAGACCACCGTGTAAAGAATTTCCACTTTCAGAATTTAAAGTGAATTGAGTCGTTTATATAGTGATAAAAAGAGTATAAAAAAGATTGAAAAATTCAACTGTATGTTTCTTAAGAATATGTGAGAGTTAGTCTAAAGATTTGTAATCGTAAAATAGTGTGAACATAATAGAAAATATATGTGTATGTTTATACTAAAAATACTTAGTAAACTGTCAATTCTACGTTTGTGACTCAGGGAAATGGGAATTTACGAAGCAACAAATGGAGGATTTTTGTTCCCCTCAGAGAATATATCAATGTCGTACATTAAGGACAGTTTTGTTCCTTTAATTATAATTACACTATGATGATAAGTCTAAAACGGTTGACAGAGTTATTACGGAAGAAAGTGTTATTTGTTAAAAATTTTTATTTAGGATCTGGGTACAGAGAAATCGAGGGAAATGGACCCTATGAAAGAGTCGTAAAGACACCAGGAATACTCTGACAGTAAAAAATTCTGATGTTTGATCAATAAAACATCTGACGGGGTGTTAGACACAAGTCTAGTCAGGACCCACAAGAAACCTTCCTTACTACGATTTCGACTTTGAGGTCATGAAACCGGTGGAGTACGTTTCTCGACTGAGTGACCTTTTCTGAGACTACGACCCTCCCTAACCCCCGTCCTCCTCTTCCCCTACTGTCTCCTACTTTGTCGACCTACCGTAGTGACTGAGCTACCTACACTCAGACTCACTTGAGACCCTCAACCACTACCTGTCCCTCCGGACCGTACGACGGTAAGTACCCCAGTGTTTCTCAGCCTGTACTGACTCGCTGACTTGACTTGACTTACAAAGGAGTGTTCCTCCAAGTTCAATAGATAAAAGTCGTCCTTATCGTGTTCTTACTACGACGACGACGACGACGATTCAGCGAAGTCAGCACAGACTGAGAAACGCTGGGGTATCTGTCGTCGCGTGGTCCGAGGGGGTAGGGACCCTAAGAGATCCGTTCTTATGACCTCACCCAACGGTAAAGGAAGAGGTTACGTACTTTCACTTCAGCGAGTCAGTACAGGCTGAGAATCACTGGGGTACCTGACGTCGGAGGAGGTAGGTACCCTAAAAGGTCCGTTCTCATGACCTCACCCCACGGTAACGGAAGAGGTTCTTACTACGACAGATTGTGAATTATTATGGGTTCCAGGTCATGATTTCTTTGTTCGTTTGTTTGTTTTTCAATGGTCGGATTCTCATAACCTCACCCAACTGTAACGGAAGAGGCTTATCCTTGATATTAGTTTACGTTTCTTTGTTTTTCTCCTTTTTAATTGTTTCCGTCGGGATTAATAGTTCAATAACTTTATTATTGTCCGTGGAATTACTATTTTGACAAGTTCTCTTACTTAATTTACTATCTGTCAAAGTGGTTTTTTTTGGACCTTAGATGAACAATTTTGTTGTTTAAGAACTGTAGATTTATGGTAAGGGTATGAATTTTCCTTCATGCCTGGGAATCTCTTTACCGACTAAGGTTTTGACTCTCCGTTTCATATTCCCTCCGAACCTTTTGAAGAACACGGTCTTTTTGAATAGTTATTTTTCTTTACTAGATGACTATGTTCTTTTTTATGGTTTTTAGTGTTTTAGGAACTCATTTTATTTGAAATCTGTTTTCCACACAAGGTGACTGCACTTCAAGATCTTCTCTTTTTGATTACACAACACTTTTTTACTTTTCAGTTCTACCTCCCTGTCTCTTACTTACCTTTCTCTGTACTCTCTTAAAAGATCCTACTGTGTGTACTTAAACCCAATGTGTACACATACGTAAACAGTTTTAAGTTACCCTATATTACGAATCTAAACACGTAATATGATATATTTTTTTCAGGAATGTTTTTTTCTTGGTGTTTATTTATGATTCGATAAAATACTCATCGTACGTATTCACATATTACCATGGTACACGTCTGTAGATATTGAAACTTGACAGAGCACTCTTTTCCTACCTTACTATTTACCTGTCTCCCTCATAGACACTATTTCGATACATCGTTTTAGAATTAACGTCGTAGGTTCATCACTCGTATACGTACAGGTGACATTTGGGAAAGTGTAATAAACATTCGGACTTTTCAAAATTGTCATTTTATATCTCTTCTTTCCCTTAAATATATTCCGATCCGTCTTAATATGTGTGTGTCTCTGTAGTTAACGAATTTGGTTTCTTTTTGGGTATTTACATGGGAAGACACATGTATGGGTAGTACATACCATACTTCCTGTATGGTAGTAGTTTCCTCGGTTAAGGGATATCTTTATTACCAGTGGTCTAATATTGTAAAAATTTCGAGACTTTCTTTTATTGACGGGTTCGTAAGGGTCCTTTATACAGATATAAAGTTTTTACTTTCGCAGAAAACATCCTGACTGTGTAAGACGTTCAGTACATCTTCGGAAATTCCTTCTCGTCCTCCTGCGTGTGACAGTTCGCACCATTACTGTGGTACTGTGACCGGGTTCCTTTCTGCCTTCTTGTCACTCAGGTTTTGTCTACGTGAGTGTGTTCCAGTGGACCAAACACCGTTTTGACGGGGAAGGCACACCACCTCATTATTTACACCGAGTGAATTCCCTGTCGGTACACCTCTTTTTACCTGTAATTAAAAGGGTGATGGGGTTTCTTGCCGACTTAATTGGTAATACTTGTGTTTAAGTCGATGAAAAAGATTCTAGAGTGTCCGAGACGGAGTTTCTTATTTCGTCGTATATATGGGTTCCGTCCGGGCCTCCCCTATTAATCCCTCTGAGGAATAATGAAACAGTGGTGATGTGTAAAGGAAATTTGGTATGTGACAAAAATTTTCATCGAAGATGAATATTTTAACAGGATTCTGACATAATTAACGAAATGTACGTAATACCTCAAAGTGAAAGTATTCTGAGCCGATTATAAAATGTATACCCATTTGATCCGAGTCTTTGCAATTTATTGAACGAGATTCACTATGTTATTTCATCGTCTCCACTGCAATACTTGGATACTTATTTATTAGACCGTAATAAATCGTCTGTATTTATATTATAAAGTAAAGCAAAAAAAAAACTGATTTTAGGACAGTAAGGAACGTTGTGAGAAAATTACGGAGTATGCTTGGTGATTTTTCATAAAGGAGTATTCGGGATTTTTCTTTCTGGTAGTATAGATTTTATGATGTAGCACAAATCTTAGAACAATGATTAAGTCACCGTAAGAGAGACTTCCTGAATATAACTACTTTTCGTTCAATCTCGTTTATTTTAGAAATCTTCTAAGTTTGTGTGTAAAGACAGTATAATGTCAAAGTGGTGGTATAATAAGTTTACTCAAATAAATCACTCAAATAAGGAAAATTTATGAAGATTATACGTCTACTGTGATTGATGGGAGTACCGTCTTTCACTTCTCCTTGATTTTTCGGAGAACTACTTTCGCTTTCTCCTCTCACTTTTTCAACCGAATTTCGAGTTGTAAGTCTTTTACTTCTAGTACCGTAGACCAGGGTAGTGAAGTACCCTTTATCTACCCCTTTGTCACCTTTCACGGTCTGAAATAAATAAACCCGAGGTTATAGTGACGTCTACTACTGACGTCGGTACTTTAATTGTCTGCGAATGAGGAACCTTCCTATACTGGTTGGATCTATCGTATAAGTTTTCGTCTCTGTAATGAAACGGTTGTTTGTAGGTAGATCAGTTCCGATACCAAAAAGGTCGCCAGTGCATACCTACACTCTCAACCTGACACTTCTTTCGACTCGCGGTTGCTTACTTACCACCACAACCTCTTCTGAGAACTCCCAGGGAACCTGACGTTCCTCTAGGTTGGTCATGTAAGATTTCCTCTAGTCAGGACCCACAAGTAACCTTCCTGACTACGATTTCGACTTTGAGGTCATGAAACCGGTGGAGTACACTTCTCGACTGAGTGACCTTTTCTGAGAACTACGACCCTCCCTGACCCCCGTCCTCCTCTTCCCCTGCTGTCTCCTACTATACCGACCTACCGTAGTGGCTGAGCTACCTGCACTCAAAGCCACTTGAGGCGCTCAACCACTACCTGTCCCTTCGGACCGCACGACGTTAAGTACCCCAGCGTTTCTCAGCCTGTGCTGACTCACTGACTTGACTTGACTGACTTCTCATACAACAAACTTTTACTATGGACAAAAGTCTACCGAAAACGTCAGTGACTAACAGTTGAAGATGGTAACACAAAATGACAAATGTTCCTATTAAATGATAATAAACAATAAAGAGTTTTAGTTTATATTGGGATAATGTATGTATAATGTATGTCAATAAATATTTGTAACTATACTGTTAAGAGTAAATCCATATAACCTAAAGTGACCAGAGAAGATATTCCATTCTATCTGATTTACAGATATGTCGATAAAGGTAGAGATAAACGAATATGTAGGTTGTAGAATTATGTTTATAAAAATAGAAATACTTGACGACGATTCATCGTAGTGAGCACAGGCTGAGACACGTTGGGGTATCTGCCGTCGAGTAGTCCGAGGGGGCAGGGACCCTAAGAGGTCCGTTCTTGTGACCTCACCCAACGGTAAAGGAAGAGGTTACGTACTTTCACTTTGCACTTTCACTTCAGTGAGTCAACACGGGCTGAGAATCGCTGGGGTACCTGACGTCGGATGGTCCGAGGAGGTAGGTACTCTAAAAGGTCCGTTCTTATGACCTCACCCCACGGTGACGGAAGAGAAATGCTTGATGACTACTAATTAAATCGAAATCTCCTTCCTTTCCCCTTTTAGGTGTAAATGAAATGTTAGGGTCCCTCGTAAGACGATGTTATACTTTGTCGACGGATGGTGTCTCTCTGAGGACTGCACTGTCTCTATGTCCCGAGTACAATGGTCCCCCACGTGATACTTGGATAACTTTCAATGGTTTACGAAGGATTCGTGTTGTAAGATAAGTGTGTAAAAATTTCATTTCCTCATACAGTTCCGACATATAACAGTGGGACGAATAAATTGAACATACGTCTCATGTAGTACTCTTTGCGACCTGACCTTCTTCGTGTTCGACCTTAGTTCTAACGGTCCTCTTTATAGTTATTGGAGTCTATACGTCTACTGTGGTGGGAATACCGTCTTTCACTTCTTCTCGATTTTTCGGAGAATTACTTTCACTTCCTCCTCTCACTTTTTCAAAATTTCGAGTTGTAAGTCTTTTGCTTCTAGTACCGTAGGTCAGGGTAGTGAAGTACCCTTTGTCTATCCCTTTGGCACCTTTGTCACAGTCTGAAATAAAAACCCCCGAGGTTTTAGTGACGTTTACCACTAACGTCGGTACTTTAATTTTCTGTGAATGAGGAACCTTCTTTTCAATACTGGTTGGATCTATCATATAACTTTTCGTCTCTGTAATGAAACGGCTGGTTCCAGACAGATCAGTTCCGATACCAAAAAGGACACCAGTACATACCTACACTCTCAACCTGACACTTCTTCCGACTCGTGGTTTCTTAAATACGAAAACTTGACACCACAACCTCTTCTGACAAGTCTCAGGGAACCTGACGTTCCTCTAGTCGGGACCCTAAAGAAACCTTCCTTACTACGATTTCGACTTTGAGGTCATGAAACCGGTGGAGTACGCTTCTCGACTGAGTGACCTTTTCTGAGACTACGACCCTCCCTAACCCCCGTCCTCCTCTTCCCCTGCTGGGTCCTACTCTACCAACCTACCGTAGTGCCTGAGCTACCTGCAACTCAGACCCACTTGAGGCCCTCTACCACTACCTGTCCCTCCGGACCGTACGACGTTAAGTACCCCAGCGTTTCTCGGCCTGTGCTGACTCACTGACTTGGCTTGACTTGACTTGACTAGGGAAAAAACTAATGAAATAGTCACAGCAGGTTAACACATGTTGATAAAGTTCCGGTTTGCATACGGTATTAGAAAAAAAAACCGCCCCCATGACGTGTCCCAGAAGTAACGACGCGTACCCGAAAGAGATCAACACCACTCATTCCCGGTGGGTACCAGCGTCACACGTGGGATCTCGTGTACGAGACGTTGTTCTCTTCGGTTCACCGAAGGTCCCACGTGTCCGAAGTCATCAACACCGCGTGCCGAAATTGACGAGGTGTCATATACCCAGAAAGACCTGGTTCCTAGTTTGGGTACCAGGGGACGTAACCGTCCGTCTAAGAATAAGTGACATGGTGGTCCTTTTAAGTACGGTATTAGAACTACGGTGACTTTAATCCAAAGGTTTTCCAGTGATAAGACATTGTAAACGACTAGTCTTGACTTCCTCACTTTTTCTCGTCTCATCAAAATTTTTGTTTTTTTCAGAAGATCGGATAGACATACATGTGTTAGAACACTAGAGAGTTTGGTTAGGTGTTGTGTAGAGATTGTTAAATCCTATTCTTCTCATTCTCCGTCTCTGATGTCCAAATTTTTTTAGTTACCGATTAGATCATGGCTTCAGGTCTGGTCTTGTTTCGTCACTCTTCTTGTACCATTTTAATTGTATACTTCTATTGTCCTAAACCAGTATTTTACTAATCTATGTATCCTGTCTTTTGTAGGTTACCTTTACCAAGAAAGTTATTAAGACTATACGTTATTCCCTCAACTCTTCGGAACCCTATCTCTCCTTAGTAAACTTGTACTCAATCATTGTGGGTCTCTGACAGGTTCCTCCATTGACCTTTGTTTAATCCACAAGTTTCCCTCTAGTCCCGATGTCCTTCCACAAACTTTTAAATGGTGTGTTGTTTGTTTAACTTCAGTACCCTCTCTCATGCCAGAGGTTTTCCGTTCATATAATTTACTCTTTCACCGGGTCTGACTTGGGACTCTCCACATGAGTAAATTCTCCACATTTTTTCTTGTTTTTTCGATCGTTTCACTTTCTTATTAGACTCCCAATACTACAAATCCTTCGATCGTCTCTTGTAAAGTTATTTGTAAAGTTATTTTATTTCGTGATTATCGTGACTTTCTGTCTCCAGGTCGGTCTACACCTGAAGATTTTTTTTTTTTTTTCAGAGTTTAAACCACCAATTGTTTGTTCAGTAGTCACAGGAGACCGTGTCCTCAAAGTCCTTCTACTTCCCTTTAGAGACCTCTTCCTCGTGTCATTTGTCTATATCCGACTTGACACGAGTCTAGTGTCGAGACGTCAATTGACACATGGTGACCCGTTCCACGAATTGTATAGACTTAGAGTTTAGGGGATAGACAGTTTATTTCTGTTGTGATGGTGAGTGGTACTAACGATGCTCCCATTTCCCATTTTCAAAGGTCGTGTCACCGACCATGATTCGGTAGTTATTTATAACAAAAATATACTTGACACAAATAAACCTGTAAGAGTAAGAGGTATATTTTCTCATAGATGGTCATATTGTGTACTGTTTCTTCTGTATGTACGACGACGAAAATTCAGTGAAGTCAGCACAGACTGAGACACGCTGGGGTGTCTGCCGTCGGGTGGTCCGAGAAGGCAGGGACCCTAAGAGGTCCGTTCTTGTGACCTCACCCAACGGTAAAGGAAGAGGTTACGTACTTTCACTTTTCACTTTCACTTCAGCGAGTCAGTACAGGCTGAGAGTCGCTGGAGTACCTGACGTCGGGTGGTCCGAGGAGGTAGGTACCCTAAAAGGTCCGTTCTCATGACCTCACCCCACGGTAACGGAAGAGACCTTCTTTATGTATTTTGAAAAAATTTGCATCACTTCTCACTTCCATTTTAAATTTACTAAAAGAAAAAACGGATAAATGTCGATGTCGATGGTTAGGTTTTTTTTTTACGGGAATACTACTGTTCTTACACTTCTTTTCCTGTGAAAGTGTGCAATAACCGTTCTGACATTTGACCTTGTTCTGTTGTAAAGACTCTCCTTTAAACCGTCACGGGTTATCGTGTTACAATTATAGGAAACTGGGTTGTTCAGAGGAAGATCTTTACAACACCTGAATGTTCTTCCAAGGGATATCGTTATAGTCTTTTGTTTGCTTTGTATGTGGTGTCTCTTCACGAATATTTCATATTTTGTATAATATTTTTAATGTTCCGTCTCAGTGTCATTTCCCTCTTTAACAAGGACAAAACGAAGAACCGGAAGAGATAATAACTTAAAAAAAGACTGTGTCTCGTAGGTATTGATTATATTAAAATTTTTGTAATTTAGTTTTATAAAAATTAATCATGTGACCAAAATCTATTTATTTAGATTTTGAGAGACATTAAGTGACAAGAGAGTTTTTTTCTTTTTTGTGTAAACAAGAAAAATTACAGTTTCAAATCGTGTACATAATCTAAGAGAGGATTCATTGTGTTAGAGTGGTGTGGTTGACTACGGATTTAATAAGTGACCGGTGACTTGACCCTGAGAAGACACCGTCGTCCGTGAGACGATTATTGTAGGGTCCTCGACTTAAGGTAAGTGTCGTTTTACGACTTCTGAGTCCTTGTTTATCCGTGCACGTAGGACTCCACACACACCAGTCCTGACTGTAGATTAGGTACTACAGTAGTGTAAGATAATGTCGTGTAAGTACTCTGATGATGTGTATGGAGACTTTGTTTCGATATCTCGTGTTCTTTTTGCTTATTTTGGAATCTTTAACTTCTGAAAGTAAGCTGAATTAAAATATTTGGTAGTGTTTTCAAAAGTAAAATTGGACACTTATTGATTGTCAATATACGTTAAGATCTTATGTCAGTAAGGTTAGACTGTATTTTATAACTAGTCGACAAATATGTCGTAATGTAAATAATGTATAAAATGTAGATATTAGTTGTCTTAATTGTTTGAGTGTGACACTGGTTCGAAAATGTTTAAAACAGGATATGGACTGATATAATGAATCATCGTATACATAATATATAACAATAGAATATTTGATTATAGTGTACATATATCGTTCTCATAGTATTTTGAATGAAATTTTGGATAATTACACGTTTATATATTTCACAGTAGGAGTGTTCAGCATATGTGATTCATTGTAATTGATAAAATTATAAAGTATAGCAGATTATTTATTGTGTCTCCTGGGTTTTACCTTATATCACTTTACTTGAATTAATATAAAGTTCATTTTTTGTTAGTGTAACTTCAACCCCCTTCCCCCAACTCCTTCTTCATTGAAATCTTATATCATGAAACTTGTGTAAGAGGTTCAGATTCCGATTCTTATTTTTCATATTTATTTACACATGAGGACAATCGTTTAATCGTCACCATACCCAATCGTTAAGGTTTTGATGAACTTCACATAAGACTTTAACTCGTTTATTCATTGCGACACCTATTACCCTCGGTTCAAAGAACTATATTCTCTTCTCTAGTATTTATTTCCTTCTTCCTATCTTACTTGAGACTCCACTCCCTTGATTTGGATAGTCATACTTAAGTAACGAAATGATATTAGAGGTTATTTTCCTTCATCTCGAATCTTTTCATCGGTTATGTTTCATACCTTGTTCTTTTCGTGTTTCATTTGGACCTGTGGAGGCTGCGGTCGTTCATTCGAGAGTTCCTTCCTACCCCGGTGCAGTTTCCATCTACTCTCGTTTGAAGTTTTCCGAGAAGGATCCCGGAGGGACCACCGAGTCGTCATTTCTTAGGGGACGGTTACGTCCTCTGTGCCCAAGTTAGGGACCAGGTCTTCTAGGGTGTACGGCGTCTCGTTGATTCGGGCACACATGCCTTGGACGCGAGAACTCGGGCACGAGACGCTGTCCTTTTCAGCGACGTCGCTCTTCGGACACGTGGTGTCGATCTCCCGTCGGGGGCGAGTGGGGTTGGTCTCCTTCGAGTGTGTCGTTGCTTCTGGGTCGTGTCGGTTTTGATTTCCTTAAGTTGAATTTTTTTTAATTTTCCGAGAACGATCTGTTAACTCCTGTTGACTCGTCATTTCGTTTACTGTTCCTTACTTAATGTTGGGTGACGTATGCTTGGACATTCAGATATGTTGTTGTTTGTCTCGTTTTCTTTCGAGAAGGAGTATCCTCTTAAGGAATGTGTCTCCTTACCATCTCGAACTTTCAGTAGTAAAACGTTGGGGATTCAATTATTGACAATTTCCGGTATAAGTAGTTACCTACGATTTTGACCGGACACTTTTATTCCATTCTTTGTCATAGACACTTATCAGAGTTTCATAGTGTTCTATGTTTTTATTTGGAATACCATCTTTTTAGACCGTCAGTGGGAGAGTTAGTTCACTAGTTTCAATTGTAATGATCATTACTCTGTTTAACTGTCGTATACGGAGGGTTATAAACTCCTGTTTTGTAGTGAAGACATTCACTTTTATGAATTGGACTTTTGTAGTCTGTTTGAGTTTGACTATTGTAACATGTTTTATTGACCAGACATGAGAAGTTTTCGCAGTATATCAACTTCATGTTATCACATACAAAATTCATATATTCGCGTATATATGAATTCATACATTCAAAATCATATGTTCATGTTGTTTGTGTCACTAAGTGTTAAAAATTTCCAATATGAGGTGAATGTCAACAATGTCTTATAATCGATATAAGGCACAAAATGTTATATACGAACATAGAATAAATAAAATATACATTATCAAACACGGAGAATCGAGGAATGGGGATAGAACAAAGAGGAGAAGGGGGAAGGGAGAGGGGTTACTCTTGATCAAACAAGAGATCTAGATAGAACAAAGAAAAAACAATGTGAGTGACGACGGCGACGATGATTCAGTGAAGTCAACACAGGTTGAGACACACTGGGGTATCTGCCGTCGGGTGGTCTGAGGGGACAGGGACCCTAAGAGGTCCGTTCTTGTGACCTCACCCAACGGTACAGGAAGAGGTTACGTCCTTTCAATTTTCACTTTCACTTCAACGAGTCATCATAGGTTGAGGATCACTGGGGTACCTGACGTCGGGTGGTCCGAGGAGGCAGGTACCCCAAACGGTCCGTTCTCATGACCTCACCCAACGGTGACGGAAGAGGACAATGTGAGTGGTCAAACGAAATAAAAAATCTAAAGTATACAATAGTATGTCATAAACAAAAAGAGACTGAATAAAGTGAATCGTAATATGGGAGGTTCATGTAGGTATAATGACGTTTACCGTTTCAAAGTAAGAAAAAATACCGATTCATCATAAGATAACACATATATACCGTTTCTTACTGTTGACCATTTTAGACTTAATTCAGACATTTCCATGATCGTGACTTAACTAAAATTAAGGGAATTTAGTTTATCATAACTCGTCAAGTCAAGTAGTTTAGTTATTGTGACTACAGTTGGTTGTTACTAAGACTAATAACGTGACCCCAATACGTTCTCCTACAGGAATTCAAATCCTTGTGTGTGTGTTGGAGAATATATATCAATTTATAAATCTCTGTTTCCCAAAATGTAGATTTTAAACGAGAGTTTGTGACATTGTTGTTTACATGTACACATAGACACATACTGCGTGTATCTTTTTCTTACTCCTACTTTGGCCCCACCATTTAAACTTTGAACCTCTTAGATCCAGTTCCCGTATTTTTTTAAGAAGAGTGATAAAGACGTTGAAAAATAAGGGATTTTATTAATTCTGTTTTGTTTTTTTATTCAAATAGAACAATCAGAGCGAGGGACAAGAAAAGGGTAATCTTATGAAATGAAAAGACCAATAGATGTGCAATCTAACATTCGTAGTATTGTCGTCCCAGAAATGAAAACGAAGAGTTACTTATTGGTCGTGGGTCGTGTTATAAATGTGAAATATCCGTGTTTCATAAAACTTACTTTCTGAATTTGTACCCGGTCTAATCTCAAAAGATAAGTGTAATAGAAAAGTGACTCCAGAGGTAGTTGACTACGTATATATTTTACACCATATAGATATTTGCCTTAATAAACAGTTGTTGTTTTTTTACTTCGCGACTATGGACGATGTTATATCTACTTAGAACTTTTGTAATACGATTCACCCCCCTTTTTCGGTCAATTTTTCTTGTTGTACAACATACTACTGTAAGTATACTCTACGAACCTTATACGTTTAGACATCTCTGTCTTTCATCTAAAAGCCAACGGATCCCGATCTCCGCCTCTTCCGTTACCGTTGGGTGAGGTCATAGGAACGGACCTCTTAGGGTCCCTGTCCCCTCGGACCACCCGACGACAGAGACCCCAGCGTGTCTCAGCCCGTGCTGACTTCGCTGAATCGTCGTCGTCGTCCCGATCTCCCCACCCTTCTAGCCCCTTTCTATGGATTTCGCACGATCCCTCGTCCTCACCCCCAAGAATCCCCCATTTCTTTTACAAGATTTTAATCCCACTACTAAGTGCTGATACTTATATGATTTCCTGCTTCTTACATGTGAAATTACCTATTTTGAGTATCATACACTTAATATCGAGTTATTTCGACAATTTCTCTTTTGAAAATTCTTAAGAAAGTTTAAAAAATAAACTTCCGGACTATATACCTCATTAAATACAGATACTGGTGTTAGATACCGTAACTTTTAGTGTAATATCTGAAAACCTTAGCAGATAATTTTGCAGACAATTTTGATTTGGGTTGACTGTTGAAATATAAACAGATTATTTCTAAGGGTTTGTTTTTGTTCAAGAAACTAAGTCTGTTCTTCGATGGTCGTTAAAGTCGGTTATAACTCGAAAATCCATTCCCACCGACACCCTGTCTCTTGTGAGGAATTCTGATCAGGTAGGAACCCTAAGGGACCTCCAGGTTACCAATTCTGAGTCGCGAAAGTGACGATACCGGGTCCAAGTAAGGGACCAGTGCAATGATTTTAAGGTGTTCGGTTTTTCTTTTTTTCTGATTAACTGATGTTGGGGAAGAGAGGAAAGTTCCGAGTAAGTTCAGTTCTCAGTAGAAAGGGGTCTGGGGAGAGATTTGGGAGACTAATCGTGGGATGTGTCCCGAGACGGGATCTTGAAGAACTCTGTTTGATAAAAAGAGGAGGTAATTTACTCCTTTGACAAAAATAGTGGAGACTTAGGGATCGTAGATCGTGTCGTATATCTTTTCCGAGTTGTTTTTAACACTATTTGAACGTGACATTTGAACCTGGACAGACTGAACAGATTATTCGCACAAAAGATGAAAAATTTGTCCTTAAGGTGGTTCACAAAATAGATTCTTGTGTCTTTAACTCTATCCTTTTTGTTTGATCCTTAAAATACATTTTCGTGAACTCTTTTCATGGGATATATTTTATGATATATTTTATTTTTAATTATCCAGTAGGACACACAGAATTAAAACAATGTCTTTGAAACTATGAGTCCCAAATTTTTTCCGTACTCCCCAACCCTTACTAGATTTGTTTTCGACCATTCGGACTTAACAAAAAAATGGAATGGTATAGAGAAACAGTTGATAATATACGTTTTTTTCGTCGTAAATGAAGTTGTTGGTGATTACCAACAACTGATTTAATAAGTCAGTTCATCGTTTCTTATGTTGGCGATATGTCCAATGAAAGGTCGGGTGAAAGGACAGAGATACAAGACTTTACTGAGTCTTGGTGTCCGATTTTAAGATATAAATTTTTTTCTTCTTTTTCTATAAATACTGGACTTACAACGGTGGTGTGGAGTATTTATGTCGGGGAAGACGACGATTTTGGAAAATACGTAACTCCTCGGGATGCACAAGAACTGTCTTTGGTATGAGTTCGTCGACTTAAATCTTGTACGACTGGAACTCGTTTAGTTACGGGAATCGTACATGAAGACCGAATATAGTGATGTTCTCGATCTGTCGGAGTGGTAGATATCGTCAGTTGTTAAAGACCGGTGGTAGGAGACAGATAAAATTCTATAGGGATGATACAAAGACACGACGTACCAAGTTTCTTTGTCATTGTGTACTTGGACACAAATTTGTGTTTAGCAAATGAAACCTTGAACCCGATTCACAAGGGTGACACTAATCAAGTTTTTATAAATTAAACCATTCAACGGTGAAGGACGAAAGCAAAAAATTCATGTTATATAAAATTTGTTTCTCATTTTTTAGTTCATACTCTGTGAAAACGAAGAACGGAGTAGTCCAAATATTCATTTGAGTCAGTTTGGTTCCATCTTGACTATTTCATGTGTGGTTACGACCTTTTATTACCAATGGACGATAAAAATACGTTTTAATATGTTTTGTAATTTTGTCATGGACTAATTTCTGATGTAATGTAAAAGGGATTAAATGGTATAAAGGATTGAGAAAATTGGAACTTAGGTTGACTGTCTTTGTGGTAAAATTTTAAGAACAATAGGTGCGTTGTCGTTGGTTTTACGATTCATTGTGTAGAAAAATATTAATTCTTTGAAAAAAACAAATTTGAGATTTGTAATATTCAGGTCGTGGATATATCGAAGACTTTAAGTCCATTTAATAAATGATCTTTAAATACATATTTTTGTTTAATCTTTGATGATCGACATGAGTCGTTAATAAGTATGGAATAAAAAGGTAAGGGTTTTCTTCGATAAACACGTTTTCGGATTCCAATTTTTGGTTATAGTATTTTATAAATCATAAAATCTGACGAAAAATTTCCTAAAGAAAATGAGAGAACTTTGTAAATTATTTGGCTAGTAGAGTTCTTATTTTTGTTTCGAGAAAAAAATGAGAGTAGGTTTTCTTTTCTAAAGTTTATTTCTTTTCCTTAGTTCCATAATGTGTATTGATTTAGACTATACGGCTTATTACGTCCTGGGTTTATATTACTTCAGTAAATGATTGTTCACTTGATTTATATCTCGGGTTCGTCGACCTCGGACCCCCAAATGTATTATACGATCGACTGACGAGTTTTGAGTATTTTTCTTAGGTGTCTTGTGTTCCCTTTCCCCTTTGTGATAAGGAGAGTACGACAATTTAGTCTATAATTTCATTAAAAAGGTCTCTTTTTAATTGATTTTCAATTGGAACACAACGTAATTTAACCCCCTTTTTTAAACAAAAACCAGTCCTCGTGTCTCCCAGTTTATTTAGGTTAATATCCTTTATAGTTAATACTGAGTATTGTGACAATTGTTGATGTTATGGAAAATTTGGTAGATTTTTCAAAATTCTTGTCATGGATCATGAGCGTCTGATTTTTAATATTGTAATCCATATATTTCCCATTAAATCCGATATGAAGATTAAAGATTATATATAAAATCATTTGAATTAATAGTTGGTTCACTGTATTTACACCCAAAGGAAAGAGGATAAGATTGTCAAAGGTTGTTATTTGAAGTACAAAGATAAATGTTTGAATAATTATTACCGGTTATAACAGTCTAGAAAATAAACGGGCGACTCAACCCAGAACACCCCGAGGTCTTATGTGGTTCTGGTATTTTGAGTAAATTCGACTTTACTTTTCTTAAAGAGTTTTAATATATTGATACTTAAATTTTTGTAAATGTTTGAATTCTATGAGAGTTAGAACCATTACTAATCGGTGGGAGTTCTGGTAAATAACATGAGGTCCGATCGTAATATAATTAGTACCGTAACGTCATGTACCTTTAATAAAAGAAGAAATTTAAGGTGGGTATCATGCTTGTAGTTTTATCGTAGTGGATTTTGTATACACATTTCTTGTATTGGTTTGAAGAATGTTTTTTCGTCGGACTTGTAAACACCATCGGTACCTTCACTCAAATTTAGAATTTTAATGATTGGTTTCACTGAAAGGCAGAAAAATTTTGAAAAGATTTACAAGTCAATATAGTCTACACAGAAATTTTTCGATCAAAAGAATTCGTGACTTTTTACGGGTTCATTTACTGACGACGAGTCAGTACGGACTGAGACGTTGGGGTACCTGACGTCGGATGGTCCGAGGAGACAGGTACCTTAAGAGGTCCGTCCTAATGATCTCACCCAACGGTAAAGGAAGAGGTTTCTTTACATGTTTTAAATGATATTTCGGAAAGAGTTATAAATCTGAAGACAAGTTAGTAGTAATTGGTGGATAGTTAGGAAGTCCAGAAAATAATTGTTATTTTTATTGGTCTACAGAAATCGTGTCTTTAAACGTCATCTTTAAAGATAAGACGAACTCGTCTAAAATGCGGATTTAAAAATTTCGGAGTTTGGATTTGACTTGAATAAAACTAGAGATACATAAGTTTCGTCAGAAAAAGTGGTGTATGTGTGTGTTTTAATAAAGTAAGACGTTTTTAAGTTGTGAATGGTTCATTGGTTTTTTATTAATAGTGGATGGACATCATGGCTCTAACGTCTATACAACTCGTTTGTCAGAAACTGTGCACTGACCGACTGGGTTTCAGATAATGAAATTGGGACATACCGACAGCTTGTCCTAGGTGGTTGTATTATAAGAGACCAAACTCCAGACGTACTTAATTAGGTTCTGAAAAGTTAAAAAAGTCACGTCATCGGTGAACGACTTCTTACCCAGCTTACTGAAAATCACCGTCGCCTGACTTGAATAAAACAAAGTCTTTCAGTATGTTTAAAACAAGGTCGTAGAGTTTCTGATTTGTTCATACCAATGCCACGACTTTCGTAAGCATTCGAGCATGTTTCAATATAAGTAGTCGTAAAAGTCATGACTCGGAACGATTATACGAGTGAAGATAGACTGGGACTGCACGTATGCTTCCCACCAAGAAGTTTTAAAACTAACGATGTTAAAGTAAACAGGGAGAGAAGGTCGTAAACTGATGGACCGGTTTTCACGGAGCTGGTTCCTTTAGTTCCTGAAGCATTCATAAAAAGTACCTCGTATTCTGAAGTACGACATGATTGACTATCAGTGGAAGAGGTCACCATGTTAAGACAAACCAAGGACACCATCGACAGTGTTGACAGTGACCTAAAGGGTACAACCAAACGTTGTAACGTCCTTCATACCTGTGGAGTAGCTGTTAGACGTAACGCGACGATACTAATAGGTTGAGGAGTGAGAACGCGAAGTTAGGTGTAGCGACCCCCGGAAGGTCCTTTGACTTGGACACGGCGGTGCGGGGTTGGACTCCACGGAGGTGAACTCAAACGGCGCGGACTCGACGATATTGGAAACATCGTGGGCGTCACAAAAAATATTGTTGTCGTGAACAGACGTTACTTTCCAACACAGGGGCTCCAGACAATTTACCATAGAAACAGACTTTTCGTGATGGGAAGCACCCTCCTACTCTTAAAGGTTGCAAAGATGGTAAGTGTATCCAGGCGCCTATCAAAGAAAGGACCTTATGTGTTGACGAACCGAGATGAAACTCAAAGAAGTGTGATGTTTTCCGTGAACTGACTCAAACTATTTATATGCCACCCATCTGGTTCTGAACACTCCGGTATGGATGTTTTTGTTTGTTTTTTCCCAGTGTAATCGATGTTTTCAAGTTATAAAATTGAGAGTACTTGAAAATTGCTCAGTTCAGGTATTAAATATTTTTGTCAATTCAAGGTACTTCTAAAAGAAGTGGAACCTCTTTTTTTTGTAAAAGTGACAGAGGTAAAATCAATTAATCACAAAGTCTATAAAACACGTAACGTACTTTCCAACCCTGATTTATCAACTCTTTGAAGTTAGTTAGTTATAAATAACTGTTCGATGTTACCGATTCTATACGGGTTCTTTGACATGGTTGATAGAAGGGAGGTTTTCTTTTACATGTCTAGGAATTCGACATATGTAGATCGTTTTCATTCGTAAGATAATGGTTACATAGTAAATACTTGGTTACTAGTTTGGTCTTTTATATATAATGTGTTTACAACAGTATAAGGAATTTCGAGTTCTTGATGGAACCCCTTTTTTTTTAGTTAACATTTTTATTCATACACTCAGTAAAAGTACTAAATAGAAATTTCAGGAAAAGTGTAGTAGGGACTTGTGCATAATTGTCATTTAAGGAAATGTAAGTTTAGTTTCACTATGTCACCAACAGGAAAAAAAAAAAAACCAGGTCAGGAGCCGTCACTTTCGTGACTCAGGATTGGTGACCTAGTGGTCCCTTAAAGATTATGTTATGGAAGGACTACTTCGGAAAGGATCTTGTGTATGTGAGTGGCGAGTGCGAGGTCCGTACTATACTGTACTGACTGTAATAGAATATTAACAATCACATATTTTGTCAGAAAGAGTGATCTAGATTTTGTTTCATGAGTCTTATATTTCAACCAAAAATTATTTACAACAAACCCTTAACTAAAGTTTTATAAAGGTGAGAAGATTTTTTACCCTGAAAGGACCACCAGGTCACTAATTCTGAGGAACGAGGGTTACGTCCCCTACACTCAAACCAAGGACCAACCCTTTGATTTAGGGCATACGCCGTTGATTCTGGGTCTTGTCAGTTTATTTATTTATTTTATTGGTTGTCTAACGGTAATGTTATACATTATATACGTTGTGAATTCTATTATTCTCGATGGTGGATGATACGTTGTCAAACTGTTTACGGAATAAACGTCATAAAATACATCAGGTTCAAACGACAATTCTTTTAATTTCGAGTTACGTACGTACGATTCAACGAGGTCAGTACGGGTTGAGAGACGCTGGGATGTCTGACGTCGGGTGGTTCGAGGAGATAGGTATCCTAAGAGGTCCGTTTTTATGACATCACCCAACGGTACGGGAGGAGGTCCTCTAGAAAGGTTGTATCCCTAGTTTGGACGTAGAGAATACAGAGGACGTAGTCGTCCGTCCAAGAAATGGTGATAGCGGTGGACCCTTCGGGTTTCACACCAGTTGACCAAGTTCCAGTATATGGATTCCACTTCATTTTACTTGTCCTTCTACGTGACGGGGAAGTCCATTTTCCGTATTTAAATACGGAGAAAGGTGAAGGATTTGTTAAGAACAACGATTGATGGTGAAAGGATTCAACTGGACCGAAATCATTCTTTAGTCGATGTTTTTAAATAGTACGTTTAATTCTAAACACCAAAATGTATATACTCTTTAACATTTAACTTTAGGACCTAGATTTGGAAAAGTGGGTAAAAGAATTTAAGAATAACCGTAGACAAGATACGACAATGAGTCCGCTCGAAAAGTCTGAGGTGGTTAAATAGTAGAAAAATTACTACGTTTCGGTGTAGTTATTGAGGAAGACTTGTATAGTTCGAGTGAACTGTGACACTTCGAGGGGTGGGAGTAGAAGCTATTGAATTGTACGGGTAAGAAGAATAAAGTTTAGGGAAGACATTGGGTGTTAGTGTCTTTGTGTGTCTTACTATCAGTTATTTGTTTTAAGGATTTTATCGTTAACATTTATATGATTATCTAAATCTCTTTTCGTACTTGTATTTGTCCTCTCTGTACTTCTATTAAAAAATTTACCTTGATCACTCGGACCTATTAGGGTACCTATCTCCTCGGACCACCCGATGTCAGGTAACCCAGTGTTTCTGAGACTGTGCTGACTTCACTAAATCGTGTGCACGTACGTACAAGAGACTAGTTCTTAGTATGTTGAGTCTGTACCATGTTCCATAAGTACCTCGTGGTACGCGTTTCCCTATGTTGTGACCTTTGGATCTGTAGGTACGTTTTCCGTACAATCTATATGAAACTATGTGTCTGGTTGATCTTAGAAAAACTTTTTCTTACTTTTGTTGGATAAATTGGACGATGTTGGACTAAGGGTTATGACATTATACTTTTTCCGTTTTAAATCCTTTTACATATGAAATGTTATCTATAATGGTATATACAAATTAATTTACCCCTTAAGATATAGATATAAAAACGTGTATATAATCATAGATATGTTTGTATTTATTCAATATCCGACGAAACGGAATTTCTTATCATTCTGATGTCCCCCGTTACTCTTTCTGAATGAAATATACAAGAAAATTGGTGGAATATAAAATGAAACATGTATATAATTGACAAGTTTTCAAAAAATTAGTAGACCTTTGGATTATTTTGTATATGCATTTTTTAAAGTTGTACTTTATTATATGGACCCTATACGAAGTTTTATTATCTCTTCTCTTTCACCTACCCCTATATCTATTTTACTCTAATCGGTATTTAATAGTATCCTCGAGCTAACATTCATTTTTCCCCAGTAGTATGATAGGACAGAGGAAAACTTACGAATGTAAAAAGGAATTATACTTCAAGTCATTTTTATCTAAATTTTAAGGTCTTTCTAAGACCAAGTCATTCAAACGTTACTCCAAGTTCATAGATATACACGTGTTCAAGGGTTCCGGTAAATCTAAGTGTATCTTAGTTACTAGATCAGACATGTTTTGGGATCCGTTCAAGGTCAGACTGGTTAAGTCCCGGGAGTCAGACTTTGTAGTCCAACTTCAAGATGTCTTATTTTCTGTATGGGAGGATCCGGTTAGGTACGGTACAATTTGGTTCCACAATGTACCTGTTGAAATACGGTATTCCCACCATAGTAGACGTATAGACTCCAATAACTATAAAGAGGGTCGTTAGGACTACGGTCGAACACGAAGTAGGTCGTGTCGTAAAGTGTACTACATGAGACGTATATTCAATTTATTCGTCCTACTGTTATATGTCGGAGTTGCATGAGGAAAGGGTTAAACCTTGGTCAGACAACAAGGTACAGACCAAGATTGACAACGAAGAACTGGACGTATGTCTGAAGAGTCCTACGTCCAGTTCACCAGACCATAAGGGTAGAAGGATTCTTAAAAGGTATCAAACAACACTAGGTGTGTCAGTTACCGTGGGGTGAGGTCATGAGAACGGACCTTTTAGGGTGCCTACCTCCTCGGACCACCCGACGTCAGGTACCCCAGCGACTCTCAGCCTGTACTGAGTCACTGAAGTGAAAGTGAAAAGTGAAAGTACGTAACCTCTTCCTTTACCGTTGGGAGAGGTCACAAAAACGGACCTCTTAGGTTCCCTGTCCCCTCGGACCACCCGACGGCAGATACCCCAGCGTGTCTCAACTTGTGCTGACTTCGCTGAATCGTCGTCGTCGTCGTCGTCGTCGTCGTCGTCGTGTGTCAGTTTCCGCAACTGTATCAATTATTTCGTCTTCATCTACAAAAAGACCTTGAGGGAACGAAAAAGATACTAGGTTGGCCTACAACCGTTAAACTAGAGACCAAAGAGACCGAAAAGATTTAGGTCGAACTTGTAGATCTTCAAGTGCCAAGTGCATGACAACTTCGGACTGAACCTCTTAAAACTCGTAATGAAACGATCACACACTCTACTCGTTTCGGTTCTTCTTGGTTTCTCAGAGAACTACTTTCACTTTCTCTTACTTTTTCAACCGAATTTCGAGTTGTAAGTCTTTTGATGCTAGTACCGTAGGCCAGGGTAGTGAAGTACCGTTTATCTACCCTTTTGTTACCGTTGTCACTCTCTAAAATAAAACCCCCCGAGGTTTTAGTGACGTCAACCACTGACGTCGGTACTTTAATTTTCTGCGAACGAGGAACCTTCTTTTCAATGACTGGTTGGACCTGTCGTATACTTTTTCGTCTCTGTAATGAAACGGTTGTTACCAGGCAGATCTGTTTCAACACTAAAAAGGTCATCAGTACATACCTACACTCCACCTGATATTTTTTTTCGACTCGTGGTTCCTTAACTACGAAAACTTGACACCACAACCTCTTCTGAGCTCTCAGGGAACCTGGCGTTCTTCTAGTTTGATCCGTTAGGATTTTCTTTAGTCAGGACTTATGAGTGACCTTCCTGACTACTACTTCGATTTTGAGGTTATGAGACCGGTGGACTATACTTCTTGACTGAGCAATCTTTTCTGGGACTACGACCCTTTTTAACTTCCGTCCTCCTCTTCCCTTGTTGTCTCCTACTCTACCAACCTACCGTAGTGGTTGAGCTACCTGTGCTCAAACTCGTCCGAGGCCCTCGACCACTACGTGTCCCTTCGTCCCTTCGGACCGTACGACGTTAGGTACCCCAACGTTTCTCAACCTGTGTTGACTCACTGATTTGACTTGACTTGTACCTGTTGTCGACTTTCGGTCTATTAAATGGATCTCTATAATTTCTTTGATTACGTTAAAGACTTAGGTCGACAGTGATGAAAATGAAAAGGTTGTACGGTTTGGTCTTCCGTTTGTTAGTCGAATTAGGTTCCCGGTTCCTTCGAATCTTTTTCATTAATGGAGAGTGGTTGGTGACACGAGACCCCATGGTTAGAGTTTTTCTTAAAATCCTTTAAGAAAGATTTTGTGTTCCATCTTCACAGTGTATTAAATGTGTCGTGTATTCTTTTTCCCCCCTCCCCCGTTACGACCTCTATCAAGAATATTGTCTGGTGTTCTTTCCTTGAGATTTAATGATTAGTTTGACTGGTGTTCATAATTAATAAAGGGAAGAGGGTGTGTAGTAGTGTAATTGAGTATTGGACTCTCCTTCCTCAGAGAGTAGGAACCACAAGTACTTAAAATGACTCATATCAACAATGAGGGTCTTCGACGAATTCAAGGTTTGTGACTAAATGAAGTGATGATAAAGGATAATAAAAAGTAACGCTATGTATGACAATGTGGAGACGTCGACGTAAAGTATTTGAGACAGTAAACAAGAATGGTAGACTGATTCTTTACCTTCAAAAATTTATGATGGGAAAACTTTCGACTTCGATGGACATGTCCGTGGGATTCCTGTCAGTTCGGAGGACCATCTCGTTGGTAATTCGAAGGTAAGGAGTCCAAATTATTGGAGTCCATGAAATTATCCGGAATAAAAGGGTGAGGAGATTTTTTTTAAAATTCTGAGTAGACTATAGATAGATTTAAGAAGTGTAGGAAAATGTTAATGGCTTTGTCGTTACATTGGTTACCACTATTGGTTTGGTGGTGATTGGTATTTCTCTGCCAAAAAGAATATTATTATGTAATATTATTATAAGAATATATTATAGTCTAGAAGACTTTTCCCTCCCTCCCTCGTCTCTATCTTTATGAGACTGATAGAACGTACGGGTACAGTGAAGTCAGTACAGACTGAGAAGTGTTGAGTTACCTGACATGGGGAATCCGAGGAGGCTGGTACCCTAAGAGGTCAGTTCTTATGGCCTCACCCAACGGTACAGGAGGAGGTCCTCTAGAAGGACTGGGTCCTTAGTTTGGGCGCAGAGGACTCAGAGGACGTAACGTCCACCTAAGAAATGGGTGACTCGGTTATACTTTTAAGACCCAGTAAAAGACGGTTTGAATTTGTACCATGATACATTAGTCCAAAAATAAATTTTATAAGATAGTTTTTATATAAATTATTTCTATTGTTACGGAACGTAAGAGGAATGAGTTGAAAGAAGAAGATGAACAAGTTTTGAAGTAAAAAAAGGGAATTTGACAACATTTTATGTCTATGTCGTATTTTAAATGGTAAAAATTCACATGTCGAGTCACCGTAATTTCAATAGGGGTGATAACACGTTGGTAGTGGTAGTAGGTATAGGTCTTGAAAAAAGGGAGAAGACTTGATTTTAAGATGGGTAATTTGTTGACAGGTAACAGGGGAGAGTGATCGGGGACCGTTGGTCGTAAGATAAGAGATGTAGATGTTAACACTGATGGGATTCATGGAGTATACTCAAATCAATATGTAAATAGGAAAATACTGACCAAATAAGGTGAATCGTATTACAGAAGTGCCAAGTAGGTACAACGTCGTACACAGTCTTAAAAGAAAAATTTCGATTCATTATAGGGTGACTTACAGATACAGTATAAAAATAGGTAAGTCAGTAGATTTCTATGTACCCAACGCAGATGGAAAGTTGATGACACTTATTACGACGACACTTGTACTTACATGTTTGGAGAGACGTGCTGAGACAATAGTTTCAGAATATGATGAAGACGTAAGAAGTGTTTCAGATCGTGTCTCAATTTGCTTATTTCTGAGGTCCACAAGGTGTCAAAGTTTATAAAAGTGAATAAAAAAATATACTATAACGTTTGTGATCAAAATAGTGTTGAGATTAAAAACATGATTACTGACAGACTAAGTATTCCAGACTGTTTCTCTAGTTTCCTCTGTTTTCCGAAGTTCCATTGTTATGATAGAGATTAGATCAAAGTACATTTATTATTTAACAAGGTCAAACCAAATAGGTGTCTGAATTTTCAAAACAAAAGTATTTATATGAATCTTTTCCAAAGGTAAAAAAAAGGTAAAAAATTTATAAAAGTCCATGTACTTATAAACCCCCGTATTTTTTATAATTCTGTAGTTATTTCAAAGTAAGTCTTAGTAAAAATACTATAAACATTGACCTGTGGTACATTAGTTAATGTCTTGAAGTAAAGGTAAAGTTGACTCTTAAACAGTTGTAAAATAACTCCCTATTTTCCTGTAAGAAGAATTCTCGAAATTTCAACTTCATGTTCTATAGTTTGTATCTCTTCTTACGATTTTTGTTCATAGTGTACTGAACTGAATGTCACTGACTTTTTTCGATAATTGACGTGTTGATAAATAATAACATTACGGTGAAAATTGGTAAAATAGAACCTAATCGAGTATTTATATTGAAATTTTAACTATAATCAAATAATATATCTAAAAGATTTTGTAGTGGGGCACTTTATTAATACTACTATGGTGTTTACTTTTGGAAAGGTTTGTGACATAATAAACCCGTCTTCAAACTTAAGGACAATTGACTGGATTAACAGTTATATGTAAAGTTTACTATTTACTCGATTATTAGATACTCTCATAAAATTACAGATTTTTTGAGTGTCTCTAATTAATTAAGTGTACATAGGTCTCTTTTTGTACCGGGTTTTTCTATGTGCGTGGGGTCACAAGTGACGTCGTGACAAATGTTACCGGTTCTGTGCCTTTGTTGGATTTACAGGTAGATGTCCTTTCCTATTTCTCCTGTACCGTATATATGTGTATACGTGTGTGTGTGCGTGCGTTGCCTTATGATGTGTATACGTGTGTGTGTGTGTGTGTGTGTGTGTGTGTGTGTTACCTTATGATGAGTCAGTCATTTTTCTTACTTTATTCCGGCAAACGTCGTTGTATCTACCTAGGTCTCTCACAGTATGACTCAGTTCATTTAGTATGTATGTGTGTGTGTTGTGCCTTATGATGAGTCAGTCATTTTCTTACTTTATTCCGGCAAACGTCGTTGTATCTACCTAGTATGTCATTTAGTATGTCTCTTCCTTTTTGTAGTGTAGAGTAGGGAATATACACCTTAGATTTTTCTTTACTATGTTTACTTGAATGAATGTTTTGTCTTTCTCTGAGTGTCTTTTGATTGAGTACCGACGGTCCCCCTTCCCTGTCAATCCCTGAAACCCTTCCAGTACATGTGTGACGATATAAATTTCATCTATTGGTTGTTTTTGGATAACAAATCGTGTACCTTGAGACGAGTTACAATACACGGTCGGACCTACCCTTCCTCAGACCCCCTCTTACCTATGTGCTGATACACACCGACTCTGGGAAGTGACAAGTGGACTTTGATAGTGTTATAACAATTAACCGATATGGGGTTATGTTTTATAAAAACCACAAAAATTTTTTATTCTTCCATTTTCGTGATTAGTTTGTTTGTTTTTGTCCATTTTATTACAAGAGACGACGTGTCCTTGTTTTAAAACTTCGTTGGATTAACAGTCTTTTCCTTACCTATATCAACAAAACTGAAGAAGTATGTTGTGTGTTGATACCGAATATCGTGTTAGTAGCACATAAAGACATGACGTTTTTCTTTTGTTCATATTCCAATTCTGTGATTAATTCTATAATAGGGTTAAAGTTTCTACAATTTTGCACGCCTTTTAACACGAACAATCTTAATTTCTGTACGTCGTTTCAGTTAATTACATTTAATGTGTATAGTTGTACCTATTTGGAGTCTTGTTACATTTTGTTCTTTGTTCAACGTCTTCGTATACATAATAAATAAATTTCAGTTATCGTTTGTTTGGATATAACACAAAAATCTATATAATTCATACACCGTTTTCATATTTTAGTACGTGTCTTTAATATTTGTTCGGTTCTTCTTTCCCTTTTCCTCTCTGAAGTTGACGTCCTTGATAAAACATGGGTCCACCGTCGACGTTTCCTTGACCAAGAGAATGAGAGATATGAAAGTATCGGATGTAATTGTAATTAAAAATTTATATCTTCCTTTTTTTATATGGTCTGTTCTCCTATAGGAGAAATTCTCGATCTTTTTATATTGGTAAAATCTATATAAAATAATCGAATAAGTCAGTCGGTATGTCATAAAGTAGGGTAAGAAAGTTAAAAATTTAAAAAGAAAGTTAAGTTTGGTTCATTTTTATAAATCCTCCTCCTTCTAAATTGTTACTTCGTACAAAAAAGTAGTTACTCGAGGAAGATCCTTTTCCATTTGTGTACATATGTATATTGATATAATGATTACTCCCGTCATTGTTTCTATATACCACGTGTGTCCATCGTTTTTTTCCCCCTACTAAATTGTATGCGGACTTTCTTGTGTCCTAAGTGATTCTTCAATTGGACTCGATTTAAAACTTCCTACTACCTTTCTTCAGACGATGAATCCTTCCTATAAGGTTGTCGTGTTTGGTTGTCGTGTACATTCTCTTCTCTGATTACTTTTTATACTGTGTAACCGAAACACACCGATCTCGTCGCCGGGTGTTTAATGTCAATCGGTTTAAGTTGGGTCTGATAAAAACATACCGGGTGTTCGATTCTTACAGAAAATATAAAAATTTCCAAATTTTTTTTTTTCTTTTTTACGTGCGTTGACCCTAGTATACGGTGAACGTTTCGGATTTTATAAAGGGTAGTTCGGGAAATTCTTTAAACGGTTAGAGACGAGATCTTATATGAACGACGGTCCCCGTCGACCTCTTTTTCTAAGAGAACTCTTCTTCTTTCTGTTGAAATTTTTCTTTTTAGTGTTTCTTGAAGTAGAAGGTATGATTCTTCGATACCCACTACTCCACAGAGACTTTACAAAATTTATCCTTTAGTTATATTAGTATAAACGTAAAAAAAATTAGAATAAACATAAAATCTTTCTATTGAGTCCTTTTAAACACTTGTTATTCGACCTTTCTCTGCCGTTACCTTTGTTGTCAACTTTCTGATGGGATTATTAGGTCTATTATCGACTAGTCTCAGACTCGTTTCCGTCTTCATTACCTTGCTCTCTCATGGCTAATGGTTGTGACTATCCACTGATCCTCTATTTTCGGTGTCTTGAACCACTCCTTACTTCCTTCACAGTGGTAGTACGAAGACTGAACTTTTTTACTATTGGTTTACACTCGTTTTTTTAAGAAAATTTCCTCTTTACTCTCTCCTTTTTGACTTAAGTCAAAATCTAGACGACTCAAACTCCATAGAATAGTGACTCGGGTTAATTTACACCTAAGAATGTTTTTCCGGAGGTAAGTAAACTCATCAAATGAATCCTTCGATAGGGTACCCCGTGTTAATCCTATTAATCAGTCCTTTCTCCCTTTTCGTTATTTACATTTCCTTACTACCTTAATTTTTAATTGATGAACCGTTGTTAGTATTATTGACTAAGTTTGTTATTAATAGTTAATACGTTTTTGATCACCCATTCTTTTTCTTACTTATATACATATTGACTTAGTGAAACGACATATGGAATTTGATTGTGTTACGACATTTAGTTGATATTATTTTAAAAAATTTTTTTACCACTTTCAAAGTTCTTATTGTCCTATAATAAGAACCCTCTGTTAAGTGGTACCTAGAGAGTACGAAGAGGCACAGAACATTCGTCCCTGTGACTTACGGAAACAAAACCTCAGAGAAGAGTTCCTATAAACATATGACTTGTCGGAACGTTCCATCTCTATCGCAGAAGGACTCGTTTCCAGTCCAACGAAGTACGGTTCTATTACTGAGGGAGGACGCGCGTACAGTCCCCCCAAGTGACGGGGAATGTTTGTTAAACTCAAAAGGTTTGGACCCCACGGTGAGAACGTCGTGTTGAGGAGGACACGGACTCAGTGGACCGGGACAAACGTAGTGGGACACCCTTGACTCGACTCCTTTGTCTCCTTTATGACTGGGCGACTGATGATGATAACGAGTCATTCTTTATTCTTTCAGGAAATAGAGAATGGAGTCTCAAACAGAAGACGTCGTCGGTAAGGATTAGACAGTCAAACGTTCTGGAAAGTATCAAGAACTGTTAGTGTGTAAAATTTTCATGTAAGGGTGTTCTACGTATTATTATTTTTCTTGTTTGTCCGTCTACAGTGTAATTGGCCCACTAGTTACAATTTTAGAGATCATTACCCTATATAACGGTAGTGTACTGAGGACCATACTACATAACTCTCCTTATGTAAGGTAACACGATGAAGATTCTTGTTTGTAGGTTCAACTGCCGGTAAGATGTTTCATTGATGGTCATAAGAAGTTTTATAGTCATAGTCCTTTGTTGTGTTTCGGACTCTTTGAAAGGTCTAATGTCTTTTATTTGTATTTTGTTTTGTCGGAAACGAAAATACCTTCTCTTTAATCCCCATATGCCTGTAGTTCAGACGTTGTATGAGAGTTTCCCAAGTCCCCTTTTTTTGTGTCTATATCTCTCCTTTTCCATTTACGTTTACCCCATTTTCACAATTGTAAACTTCGTAGGTCGACTTTTTTATGTGTCCTTAAGAAACATGGTGAGAACGTTTTAAAGACATCCAGACTTAAAAACAGTTCACTGTTACAAAAAGAACGTGTTCCGACGAGAAGTTCGTCATGAGTAAACTTTTACTTGACGAATTATAGAATCCATACCGGAGTCAAGTCAAGTCAGTGAGTCAGCACAGGCTGAGAAACACTGGGGTACTTAGCGTCGTGTGGTCCGGAGGGACAGGTAGTGGTTGAGGGGTTCAAATGGGTTTGAGTACAGGTAGCTCAGTCATTACGGTAGGTCGGTAGAGTAGGAGACAGTAGGGGAAGAGGAGGACGGGGATTAGGGAGGGTCGTAGTCTCAGAACAGGTTACTCAGTTGAGAAACGTACTCCACCGGTTTCATAACCTCGAAGTCGAAGTCGTAGTTAGGAAGGTTACTTGTGGGTCCTGACTAGAGGAAATCTTACCTGACCAACCTAGAGGAACGTCAGGTTCCCTGAGAGTTGTCAGAAGAGGTTGTGGTATCAAGTTTTCGTAGGTAAGAAGCCACGAGTCGAAAGAAGTGTCAGGTTGAGAGTGTCGGTATGTACTGGTGACCTTTTTGGTATCGGAACTGATCTGTCTGGAATCAGCCGTTTCATTACAGAGACGAAAACTTCTATGATAGATCCAACGAGTATTGAAAGGAAGGTTCCTCACTCGCAGAAAATTAAAGTACCGACGTCAGTGGTAGACGTCACTAAAACCTCGGGGTTTTTTATTTGAGATCTGTGACAAAGGTGACAAAGGGGTAGATAAAGGGTACTTCACTATCCTGGCCTACGGTACTAGAAGCAAAAGACTTACAACTCGAAATTCGGTTGAAAAAGTGAGAGGAGAAAGTGAAAGTAGTTTCCCGAAAAATCGAGGAGAAGGGAAAGACGGTATTCCCACCACAGTAGACGTATAGACTCCACTAACTATAAAGAGGACCGTTAGAACTAAGGTCGACCACAAAGAAGGTCAGGTCGCAAAGAGTACTACATGAGACGTATCTTCAATTTATTCGTCCCACTGTTATATGTCGGAACTGCATGAGGAAAAGGATAAACCTTAATCAGACAACAAGGTACAGGTCAAGATTGACAACGAAGGATTGGACGTATGTCTAAAGAGTTCTCCGTCCAGTCCACCAGACCATAAGGGTAGAGAGAGTCTTAAAAGGTGTCAAATGACACTAGGTGTGTCAGTTTCCGAAACCGTATCAGTTATTTCGTCTTTATATACAAAAAGACCTTGAGAGAACGAAAAAACTACTAGGTAGTCTACAACCGATAAACTAGAGACCAAGGAGACGGAAAAGATTTTGGTCGAACTTGTAGACCTTCAAGTGCCAAGTGCATAACGACTTCGGACCGAACCTCTTAAAAGTCGTAATGAAATAATCGCATACCGGATCTAGTGGATCTTAACGGTCCGTGTCTCGGTTCAGGGACCCTAGTACACGGGGGCAATTATTTTTTCATAAGTATTCGTCACTGTCCTTTAGAAAAGTAATTTTATATAATGAATTAAGCGTGAACGAAAACTTCGAAACCCAGTAATACATTAAAGAAGTTAGTTATCTCTGATTTTGATCATAAAGTGATATACCAGGTTATTTAACTGTTATTTTCTCAGAAAAATAAGAACTTTCTGGCTCTTGGAATCATGATCGGATTTGTTCCAAGATGTTATCCTTAACCTTTTACTTTGATATACTGATCGTTATAAATCAGTTATTTTTCATCATAGATCAGTGCGAAAGGAAAAAGTTAATGAAACAAATTTCATGTATAAATATTTTTTGTTTTGTCGTTCAGAAGAATCTTTATTTTCTGTCCCATACGGTCTTTTATTCAAAAATAACACTGATCATTCAAATTGAGAAGTGACCCGTAAAAATTATAGAAATAATAATTTGTCCAGTGATAGAGAATATAGGTCCTGAAATGACTATGATTTTATAAAGTACATTCTTTGGTGTATATGTACTTGGTGAAGTTTGACATTTCGAAGTATTTTATTTGGACGACAGAGTCCATCGATGTTTTGTAAGTAAACTTTCGTGATTTCAGAACCCATAAAAGGTCGACATAACACTTGTTTCGTAGATCCCTTACACAACTGATATTGTGTTTAGTCGTACAATTTATTGTTCGAAGTAGACTGAATCGTTTTGTAAGGTTGAAAACCTTGTCTTTCACTAGGCAACCTGTAAAGTTTCGACGATCTTAAGTGGGACGGTTATGTTCAGAAATCTTTCCGATCTTCTCTCAATTACTTTTTGTCATAAATTCTTGATGTAAAAGATTTCGTATATATTAAGAGGTCTAAAAAAACTTCGATACGTTTTTAGTTTTGAGTCTTTACCTTTATAACTGTCTTTTCGACTGATTTTTACTTTTCAAGGACACTTCTTGAGAAAAATAACTTTATTTCAAATTCTAAGTATTAAGTTTAGATCAAATACTTTGTTTATGTTTTCTTTTAAAGGAATTTAAGTAGTGTGTTATAGATGGTTACGGTCATGGATGGTCACCTAATAATCTTTTTAATTTGTCGGAATGTAGAAAGCCAATACTTATTGAGGGAAGATCTTTCGGTTTACTTAACAGAAGATGAAACATCCTTTCAGACAGGGTTTTCTTAGTGATGTTTTAAAAATAAAGAATAATTTTGTTTTTAGACAATTTCGTACTTATAGAGGATTGGATTTTGTGGAGACTTCGTTAAGTCTCCTTCGACTTGGTATCTAATTATTAAACTAGTTTGTAGGTGACGACTAGTTCGTTATATTCTTTTTTTTTTACGACGACTGTTCAATTCTAAAAATTTTCACTATTCTCAAGTTTCAAGATTTACTTGTAAATATCTTAATTTCCAGTTCAAGATGTTTTTTTAAAATTTAATACCCGATACGATTTATTTGTTAAAATTCTAAGAGGAAGATATGTCACAAGAAGTATCTATTGATTGTCATAATAGTGAGTTCTCAATGTATATGATGTTCTCAACTTTCAGATTTTTGATCACACTTCACTCTTGTCATCGACGGGTGGTGGTACGTGGTGATTATTGTCAAGACGTAAAGATTCTCGACTTCTCTGTTTATGAATGTCAACGTATTCGAACTAAAATCATGAAGACCAAAACTTTTTAGAAATACTTTCTGTAAAATCCTGAACTTTTTTATTTGACCTTGTTTTTTCAGTTAAGGAACAAGAAAGGTTTAATACAATTCTGGGACATACAAGGACTACGCTAGATGTGACGATTTAAGTATTAAAAAAAAGAGGGAAGTTAATACAAGAGAGAGAAGTATCGACCAACGGTCTATTCGGTAAAATATCTTTTCAGGAAAAACTCCTTAAATCACTTCATGGAAGTTTTTGGAAAGAATTCATTTCTTTGAAATGAAAGTTTAAAATTTACAGTATATGGAGAACACTTCTACTAGAACGTGTTACCGTAGTCCTTTAGGACGCGAAGACCTTGGAGATACCATAGTTCGTTCTTTGTTATCTTCCTTGTCTTTACTCTGATACAATTCTTTTTGTTTCTAGAGTGAGAATAAGAGTACTGTTTAAACTCCTTCTCCTGTCCCGTCTTTAAATGTTACCTATAGGAATTCTTTCGGTCTTTTTTTTTTGATTTCTTGTTTCGTTAAGTATTTCGGGATGTCGCCTTTTTGTTAGTCGAAGAGTTTTCATGAGAATCTCCTGACGACTTAAGAATCTTTGATAATGTTGACGAAGACAAACCGAGACTGATGGAGATTGGTAATTGAAGAATTTCACTGTGTAACAACCCAACGTACATTATTCGACACTTGATTTTGACGTCTAAATATAGGTAAATCGTTCCCAGTGTATTTGTAAATAAAGAAGGTGTTGTTCGAGTGTCTTTGTAACTTTTTTTAAACAATATAGTCACATTTTTCGGTGCGACAGTATATCCTATGGTATGTTAATATACATAGTCTTAATATTACTATTCTTTTTGAGTTCTAAATAGACCGATTTCTCAAAAGAATTGTTGTGATTACGTAATTTTCTATTTTTGTACTAATTCTTTCAAATTGAGTTTTTTTAAAATTAAGTTTCTTTCTCTGAGTGTTTATATTGTCTGAACACTGACAATTCACCCGTCCCCGTTACTTAACTCTCACCCCTGACGTCACGGTTGATAATATGTATTTTGACCATTTGTCTTTCCAGGATGATATATGGTGTCCCATATGTCATATGAGTTATAGATATAAGTTATAGGATATTATTTAGTATTACCTTTTATACTTTTTACTATATGTACACATATATATACATATTTGTTTAGTAAAACGATATGTAGTCTTTAATTGTGTTGTGACAATTAGTTGATATGAAGTTATTTAAAAAATTTTTTCTTTCATTAACTCTAACTTCAACGGACATTATGGATTGTGTAAAAAAGGATTTATTAAATAAAATAAATAAAAACCGACACGACTTCACTCGTCCCCGATGAGAGGAAACGAAACCCGTTCGAAGAATAAACGTCACCGAAAACAACACCTCATGTCCAAACTCCTTTCGACCGAAGGTACCAACGTCGTGCACCCGAGTTTTCAACGTAAAGGGTTCGAGATCTCGTGTCCGAGTTATCGACACCGGTTCCACGACTCAACGAGGCGACGTACACCCTAGAAGGACCTAGTCCCTAGTTTAAACTCAGAGGACTTATCCACGTGCCTAAGAAATGGTGACTCGGTGGTCCTTTCGGGGGATTAAAAATTAAGTTTTAATTCCGATCGATGACTAAGGTACCGTATTTTGTTTTTGTGTGATTTAGTAAATTTTTGCCGGTGTTGCATCAATATCGAATGACTACTCTTTAAATAGGAGGTCTATTATTGATTTTTAAAGAATAACCGGTTTTGACTGGAGTACGGTAAAAAGTCCGTTAACACATTCTCCGATCTATCTTAGAGTATACATTTTGATTACTAAGGTATAATTGATATGTACTACTGATACGGTTTTACCAGTACAGTGTTACAATACTGAATTTACAATAAATAAGTATCTTCAGAACGTTTAAGTCTCTCATTTTTAATAGTGGTGATTCGGAATAGCAATGAACTTTAGTCTACCGATCTTACTCACCTGATTAGACACTTTAAATTGTAAAACGTATTTTTGTAAAGGAAGTCAGTAAGATTACATACAAAATAATGTACGGATATTAGCATTATGTACATATTGGACTACAGTCAAACAAGAGAAATGAGAATAAAATTTGTCGTCGTATTATAAGATAGTGTATACGTATCACATTCAACGATCTGACGAAAAAAGGGTCAAAAAAGTGTAAATATTTCAACATTTATTATAAAAGTATATCAAAAATGTGTATGAAATAAAAGAATTATACCTAAAGGTTTTTCCTCTGAACTATTTTTGACTTTCTACAACAAAACGTTTCGTCAATACCGACAAACAGAACAAAAATCATAAATCATAAATAAAAAAATTATGTGAGTAGTCTTTTTTTTTATCAAATTCTGAATTTCAAAGTTTGTAATTTTGGTGTTGTCTTTTATTTATACTTGTGGTTTTTCCTTTATGTCTTTTTCCTTGTTTAAACCTTCATTCTAATAATTAAGTCAAACTCGATGGACATGTCCTTTTTGTCCCTCAAGTCCTCTGTTAAGTCTTCTACTCGATGTTCTTCGACTCTTGACTTATCACTGACCTACGTTAGTAGACCTCTTTATGTGTTTGGTGCTTATTTTCTTTTGATGACCTCTCGAATAGCCCTCATTGAAGTGGTCTCACCGTACCTGTCTCTCGATGTAACAGTTCGTCTCTGACGACGACGACGACGACGATTCAACGAAGTCAGCACAGGCTGAGGCACGTTGGGGTGCCTACCGTCGGGTGGTCCGAGGGAGTAGGAACCCTAAGAGGTCCGTTCTTGTGACCTCACCCAACGGTCAAGGAAGAGGTTACGTACTTTCACTCTTCACTTTCACTTCAGCGAGTCAGCGCAGTCTGAGGATTAGTTGGGGTACCTGACGTTGATCTCCGATCTCATGTGTAATTCTTTGCACCTTCTTTATCTCATCCCTTCTATCCAGGCGTCTGGAAGCCTCCGTGTTAATTTTCTACGGACAAATTCTGACTTCTTTTCCCCAGTTCTTTTTCTCCCTTTGACTTCAATGACCTATCCAAGTTCTACGACTTTTTGTAAAATCCTACTTTAGGTGTTTTCTCTTATCCCTCATCAGAACCTCCTTTTCTCCATAAAGAAAAGAACTCTCTCATCACCTTTTTGTTTTACCTACTGTCATCTTCAATATGAGTTTAGACCTCCTTCAACTACAGACAACTGAGATGGATTCTTTATTTGAGTAAACGATCTTAATTCCTCCACTCCCCTTTTTATCACAAAACTCTTCAGTTTACCCAGAAACTATGTAAGTGTTAACGAACCAGTCCATGGTCAGTTCGATGAGTTATTTCATACGGTCATAAACTGATGAAAATACTAAATACTGATGAAAATAATCTCTTCCTTTACCGTTGGGTAAGGTCATGAGATCCGATCTTTTTAGGGTACCTGTCTCTTCGGACCATCCGATGTCAGGTATCCCAGCGTTTTCAGCCTCTGCTAACTCGCTGAAGTGATAGTGTGATAGTTACTATTAATATAAACTAAAGGGTTACAGTTCGTCCGTCAACTCCTCTATATTTTTGGAAACTCTGTACCAGAGACTGGTTTCTTGTCAAATCTATACTAAAATATAAAAAATTACATTGGAAAGGGGATGTTACCTTATATAATAAAATATTTTTATCCAATATTTAACTCTATAAAATAAAAGAAGGTTAGTCTAATTATCCTTTGTTAAAGTTCGATCTATATTGAAGTCCATACTCTATAAAAGTTTCACTAAAACGTTCAAAGTTTCATCGGTGATCTTTATGAACGTCGTGACAGTGTGATCCGAATCCCGTTGACTGTACCGTTCGTAAGGTTGATAAAAGATGAGTTTTCGATAATCCTTTGGTTAATACAATATCAGGGATTGTGAGACTCATCCAAGGGTATGTCTTTTGTTAAAATCTCTTAAGGGACCACCAGGTCCCCAATCCTGAGTGTTGAAAGTGACACCCCTGGACCCAAGTTAGGAACCATCCCCTTGATTCTAGGACGTTCTACATGTCACACCGGTTTTTCTTTTTCTTAAGGTAAAATTTATGTGTACATATTCTATAGTTTTACAATGGTTTAACAGTTTCAAGTAATTCTTAAATAGTATGTTATAACATTGTCGTCTTTGTGTTGTGAACGGAAACCGTACTGACAATTTTCCTGAAGTTGTATTCTGTCTGAACTAAATGTGTTTAATTCATGTGTTTATTGTAGGGAGGACTTCTCACCAAAATTTTACTCAATGTCGGTCTTTAAAGTTATAAAAAATTTCATGGAATTTTACTTCAAGATAGATATGGGTCAAAAGTGGACAAAAGAAGGGTGTCTACCGTATTCTTACTCTAAACCTCTCGGCATGAGGTTTGACTCTTTCATTATTATATTAATCTTCTCCGTTAGGATATTATTGAAAGAGTCGGTTATGTTCTTAACCCGTTCAGGTCTTCCTTGGTGATCTCTTATTCTCTTACTTTAATTGGCATAAACTCTTTACTGGGAGAGGAAGTAAATTTAATTGTATACATACAGAGGTATTCCGTTATTTTCGTTAATGTGATGAGTTGGCGAAGGGACCACCGAGTTACTATTTGTTAGGCGGACGGTTACGTCCTCTGCGTCTAAATTATGGATCCAACCCTTCTAAGGGACCTATTCCTTTGCTGTTGGGTGAGGACATAAGGACGGACCTTTTAGGGTACCTCTCTTTGGACCATCTGATGTCAAGTGTCCAGTGTTTTATCAACCTGAACCAGCTGAATCGCTGATTTATTGTGTTGTGTAGAGATAATCCGTTATATTCCGATAATGTTATGATTTAACCGATCTGAACTACCTTTCTGATAGTGTTTTTATTTTAAGTATCGTATATGAAGGAGTTTCGTCTCTAATAGTACAGAATGAGAAGTAGGTATCTGTCATTAAACGTCAATTACCCGTGAGTTTGTACATGATCTATTGAAAGTATATGAATAAATAGTAACAAAATGGATAGTATTATTTTAAAGTAAATAAACACTAGTCTCAGTTACTAGGTCGATGTTTTTTTATAAATTTCGTATGATTGACCTAATTTTTGGGTTATGAAAATTTGGGTTATGATAAGAATAGATTGAATTTTATGTTTTGATATTAATTATATGATATCTCTATGGACATAACAGAGGTGACTCTGACCGGGTTTTGTACAAAACAAAACTCTTACATCACTTTGTGTCGTAGTATCGATATCCGATAGATCGTGTATTGGAGATTAAAAGAAACACCAAAATACAGTGACATGGGATAAATTAGAGTAATTTTCAATGTTATTTAATGTCTAAATTTCAGGAGTCTTCATAATATGAGATTTTTTTTACAGAGATCTTTCAGTCCAAGTTAAAAGTTACAATAGTCAGGTAGATTGAATAATTGATACATTCTGACTCGTAATAAATAGATTTCATCATATCAAATGGTCTGGATGTTCTGAGAACTACATAATAATTTGTCTATTGTGTATCAGTTATATATGCCATTACTTTAAAAATGCGGAAATTTTATTAACGAAATATCCCCTCCTTTGTAAAAATTTGTTCAATAAAAGACGTTTCAAATGGAAGACAAAAAGTTTTTGACATTGTAAAATAAATACTTGTTATACGTTGTTTCGTCCTTCTTCAACTTCTCAAACTTCAATTATATTCACGAAAAAATCATGTAGTTTATGAAAAATTTTAAAGATTTTACCTAATTAACCGATCAGTTTATGATCGGTTAATTAATCGGTTCGAAATATAAAAGATAGTTTAGGATTTCTGTTAAAGGAACCATTAGGTACACATTAGTTTATATTAAATATTATTTACTAATGTTTTAAAATTTCCTCCCTCTCTCACTAAGTATCAGACGACTAAACTAATAAAGTCATAGATAGTTTGAATTTTGTTAAAAAAAGGTTAATCTTTTCCATGAGGTCGTAATTATTCTTGATTTTATGTACTTTTTCTTGATTTAGACTGGTGGGGACCGTTAGAGAATAAAAGTTACACTGGTTTCTCAATATGATTTATTGGTTAAAAAGTGTTGAATCTAGGAGTGAAGGGATCACCGATCTGACATTTCTCTGACGGACGTAACGCCCTCTGGGTCCAAGCTAAGGGAGACCTCTTCCTTTACCGTTGGGTGAGGTCATAAGAACGGACCTTTTAGGTTACCTACCTCCTCTGACCGTCTCATGTCAAGTACTCCAGCGTCTTAGCCTGTGTTGACTCGTTGAAATGACGTGAATCTAGTTCCTTTTCCATATCAAGTCCCCTCGGTTCATGATAAAAAGGGATAAGGTGTTTGGAGATGAAGAAAATCCACATTGGTGGAAAAGTAAATTTTTTTGTGTGTGTGTGTTTTTCTGTTTCGTTCTTTCTTTTACGTTGTGGTTTTTCATAGGCCTTCATATTAGAAATTTTCTCTACAAGGAGAATCTTACATTTTTACTTGACACATTGTTTGGACACAAAGCTTTTTGGATTTAAGCGCATAATTCACGTGAAGTCAAAATAAAAATTCCCAGAGGTTTTTGATTTTTATAATAAGGGCATTTAGTTTGAGTAGTATTACCGTTATACAAGACAAGAACAGTGTGGAGATTAAAGTTCTATCCGGACATTGTACAAGAAAAAAAAAAATTGACATATGTTTCAAATAGAAGGGATTTAATATGAAATTCCTTTTATTTAACCCCCGACCCCTCCTAAATTTTTGACCAGTTCCTACTATTTGTATAATAAAGTGTTCTTACTAGTAAGTCGTCCACGGTTACGGTATAAGTATTAGAAAGGAGGTTCGATGGTGTTATAAAGTAACGGAAATGTTGATTCTCTTGAGACCAAACATCGTTGAACTTGTAAATTTTGTCTAAAGGATTCAGAGAGTTTAGGTTACTTTGGGTGCGGAGTGGTAGTGGGGGTGGTGTCGGGTCGAAGGAGACTTCGTAGAGGGGAGAGAGATGGAAGGGAAGGGGAGTCAGAGGGACTCCTCACTTTTTACGAGTGAGTTTTTTAATCTATTTAACAAACCTAGTTTTATTTTACGTGAATTCGATTTTTTTATAATAGAACCAAACAAAGTAAGGTTTCTGAAAACGTAATCTTTCTGTCGAAAGTTTCTTTTTTTTCTGTCGAAAGTTTCTTTTTTTTCTGTCGAAAGAACGGTAATTGATGATTTACACTTTCTGTTTCATTTAGTCGAATCACAGCATTGACAGGTGTTTGATATTTATGGTGGGATTTTTATGTCATAAAGGTTATGAGTAAGTCGAGAGAATTAAGGGTGTCGTCACCACTCTAGTCGAGATCGCGGGATCGTGAGTCACCACACGAAGTCTTGGCTCTGTTGTACAACGGAAACACATCAGTGTGTACCGGGTTCATCGTTGACACCTCTTGTCGGACTAGGCGGTTTAACCAGTTCCAGATTAAGTTGTTTATAAGTCCATTTTACACATTGTATGTAGGAGGTTTATAGACAAGACAGAACTGTCACTAATTCTAAAAAATTTTTCCTGTCCACACTGTTTCGATGTCTTCGTCGTGTGATTATAATTTGACAAGAAGGGGGTTTAGTGAGAATTAATATGGTTAGGTTGATTTTCCTCACCTGAAACCGATTAGGATTTTAGGAGGTGATTAAATTTTGAAGATAAGGTTTAGATATCGGGATATAAGTTGAATTTAACATACGAAAATGCATAATCTGTTTATATATATATATATACGTATACACACATATATATATTTAAAAAATTCGTCGACTTAGGTCTTAGTCTTTCCTGTAAAGTTTATTGAGTAAATCTGAATGTAAGCGTAATGTGTCTTTTCCAATATGGGTGGTGTTTCGAAAATCGTTGACCCCCTCCCCCCCCCCCGCGCCTGTGCTTCCTCTTCCCTCCCCGGGAAAATTTCATTTTGTGTGACTATCCAAGGAACTAAAAATGTTTCAAGATCCCAAACAGTAGTTTTCATTGAAGGTTCTATTTGTATAGTGTGACCCTCAGAGTTGAAGTCTGTAATCCTTTGATCCTGTCGACGTTTGTGTCTTTAAAGTGTATCTAAAGAAAACCATGGTCGTTATATTAGTACGTCATTTCGTAGAATACAGGAAATTATCAATTCTTCGTTTTTAATAAGACCTGTCTATGAAATTTACACCTTTTTAAGTTTCCAGGAATTTTGTAGGAATTTAGATTTATAACGGTACTATAAAAGTAGAGGTTTAAGTTTGTATTCATTTCAATGTTACCTTTGATATATAAAAATTTCTGAGACTTAATAGATTGGTGGTTATTACGTTAAGATTAGATGGTATAGTATAATTCTTTTAATTGTAGTTTTCAATGGTCTTATTTAGCAAGATTGTAAGTTTACCTTTGTGAGTTTGTTCATAATGTAAGTTACCTACACTTTGTCCTAACCCTTTGTCGTAAAATCGTGAGACTTTAAATGTAAAAGAAGTAGACAGGAAGGTATCTCTACGGGAGTTACGACTATATAGTTTATAAATTTTGTTTCGAGTTACTTTTTCAAGTGAACTGTCGACGACGATAAAATTCCACGTTCTTTTTTTTTTCCCCCCCACCCCGAAAGTTATTAGACGTAAGTTGTTTATGAATACACGGGACGGAATGATCGATGTCTTTGGGTGGAGACATTAAACGTGGAACAAAATACTATGGGTACTGTCTTGTAGGTTTTTTAATTTTATCATACTAGACTTCGAAGAAAAGTTCGTACAAATGTTCTTCTTAATAAGGTATTTTTAGTAGGTGAAAATACACTGAGATTTTGAGGTACGGGTCTTCGGTTACTGACCAAATATTCGTTCTATTACTGTTCAAGATACCTTTTCCATAATACTGTTATTTGATTCTGACCGAGTGGTCCAATACTAGACGAACGGATTATACATACAAATCGATGATATCAGTCGTCACAGGTTTATATTTAGACTTTGTAAATTACCGACCGAGACAAGATGTCAAGTTCGAGTAAAATAGAAAGATTTTGTATCAAAATTCGATTCCAAGAGGTGTTTTTAAAAAATTTATATTAGGGATCTCATATTTTTTAATTCCTTGTTTAATTTAATAAGTTAAAAAGGGTTTTTTCTTTGCGTGTGTTACTTTATAGGTTTTATAGTTTACATAGTCGTGTAGAAATGGAAATGTGTTTAATTTTTGCAAAGTTTTTATACTTTTTTTTTTATTTGGAGTTGGTAGCATAAAGTTTTTGTTCTCATGGGATATGAAGTGCCTATGTGGGTATTGATATGGTTCTTTGTCGAACAACTAATTTTTCGTACCTTGAAATGGACCAACCATGTAGAGTTAATGAGAATTCACCGTACTTCCGTACTCCATTGGTTGTTTTGATATTTTTGATAAAAAAAATTCTTTTGTTTTTCCCAGTCAGAATAAAACAAATGAATTTAGGATTCAAATTAGTACTGGATAGTTTTAGAATAGTACCGAGTAACATATTTTAATCGTGGCGTGAACGTTCGTATTCGTCTTAAATCTGAATAGTTTGTATACCACTCCGAACGGATCGAAGACTTTTTAACTCTTACGTCCTAATTTTACAAAAATCAACCCATTGTTTTGAGTGGCTAGGACGAATTTTCAAGAGTAGTTTTTAAACTAATTCTCTTGGAGAATTTTAAAATTTCGCGGGTCATTAATTTTGAACCTTTATTTGCCTTTGCCAAATTTATATTTAGGAAGTAGAAGTCTTCGATGTCGATTGTTCGTTTATGGATTTTATCTTTTATTATTATAATTGGTGTTTTGATGATTTGTCTCCGTGTCCGACCAAATGGTCGATTGAAAAGACCGGGATCTGGTCTCTCTGTAGTTTCAACTGTTACCTTAGTTGGTACTCGAAACGGACATTTGACCTGCTATTAGACTTTTTGAAGAGACAACGATTGTCTTCGAGGAAAATCACTCTTCGTCGCTGACTGTCCACCTTTTTATGTAAGATTGTCCCGTCGTTCTCCAACACTTTTGTGCCAAGTTCCTGACTTGCACAACACTGACGAGACATTGTCCAGGTTCCATTAAATGCGTGTGTGGGAAGTCGCGTTAAGGAGTTCGTCTCTATTCTAACCCTTTGTTGTCCGAAGCGGCTCTCGATGTATGGTACAATTTTGTCGGCAGAGGGAGAGCTGTCCTTTTGTCTGTAAGAGAGGAGGCTTCAGAACGGCGCTCAAGAGGGTCGCGGCGCTTCCCTTCGCCCGCCGGCGGTGGCATTGCTCTCTGCGGCCGTTGTCTGGACGGCGCGCCGGCGGTGCGGAAGGAGGCCGGCGCCGCCCCCTGCGCCTCGCCGCCTAGTGTAAAGAGGAGGGGTTGTTAGTGTGCGTGAGTGCAGGGAGCTCAACTGTGGGAGGCCTGGGCGGCGGGCTGCTGCGACCCCTGACCCGGTGTTTCGGTCCCTGCGTCGGTAGCCGGCGCCGCGAGTTCAACGCACGCACGCACACAAACACAAACAAGGGGAATTACTTTCTGTTCTCCAGAGGCATCACTGCCGGGTCCGACGCCCCTCCCTTCTCGGGGGGGGGGTGGGGGTGGTGGTGACCCTGATTTGTTTTGAAGCCAACGACCCTTCTCGGCAACGCGTTGGGACCGTCCCCCGCCGCCCCCGGCGGCCCGGGTCGGGGTCGCGCCGAAGGGCCTCCGACGCGGTGGCGCGCGTCCTTGGTGCGCGCCGGGGGGCGCAGGCCGCCGGAGCCCGGACCCCGCGGAGCCGGAGCTCCCTCTGCGGACCTCGGCGGTGGGGTTCCCCCGGACCGCCTTTGCGCCTCGTGCTCGCGTGTCCTCTACGCCTAGGCCCACGCCTTGCGCGCTGCCCACGCCTGGCGAGTCCCCCGCAGCCCGGGTCCCTCCCAGACCTCCTCCCCGGGCGACCGGGAGGCTTGCGTCCGCGCCGACCACCTCGGCAAGGGGGGCGGTGGCGGTTGTGGGCGGGGCCCCACCCCCGCGGGGGAATGGGATCAGGGAATGGAAGGATCTCCGGACGCGAGAGGGGAGAAGCCCGCCGGCGTCGGGACTCGTACAGGCCCCACCCACGCCCCGGCACGGCCCCTGTCCCTCGGTTCGCGAAGTCGTCCGCCGTGGTGGGTCGGGCCCGAGTCGGGGAGAGGCGCCTGCGACGGTAGAACAGGACCGCCGACTCTCCTTTGCCGCTTTGTGGGAGGGGGCTGGTGACGACGACGACGACGACGAGACCGACGACTCGCGGCCCGGGCAAAGGGAGTAGAAGGAAGGGCCCCTAAACCCCACCCCTGCCAAGCCGACCCCACTCCCAACCACTCTCCGGCCGGCCGGCTGGAGGCTAACGACCCCCCGGATGCCTGCCGCGTCGCACGCCCCGGGCGCCGCCAACCCCGGGTAAGGACTGCGGGGGCGGCTCTGACCTCCTCTTCCTTCTGTCGGGCCCCGCCGCCGCTGCCGCCCCGGGCCCCGAGCCGGAGGAGACCAGCGGCGCGACGGCCCTCAGCAGTGGCTCCGCCGACGGCGGCCGGCGGGGTCAGAGCCCGGGGAGGAGGCGCGGGCGGCCGGAGCCAGCGGCGGAGGCGTCGCGGTGGCGGGCGGGCCGTCGAGACGCGCGGCTCGGGGCCGCCGGGACGAGCCCAGCCCGGCGCCGCGGAGGCGTTTCGGGGAGGGGCCCCGGGCGGGCGGGCGTCGGCGCGGGAACATCGAGGATCGGGCGGACCGCCGGCCGATCTCGGGCTAGGCCTCGACGGGCTGCGGTCGTGGGGGAGATGACAAGAGTCGGAGTAAGAACCCGGGTGAGGCGGTTTTTGGATAAAAAATTTTCCAGGATTACGGTTTCTTTTCTACTTTTACGCCTTCGCGTAAAATGTCCGGAAAGCTCTAGGGCATTAGTATCAAAGGGGACGGTGGGGAAAGCCTAGACAAAGAACCGCCCAAAAAAAAAAAAAAAAAAATCTAGATTATTATTCCTTTCCCCTTTACGAACTTCACTTGTTAGGGTCAGACTTATCCAAGAAGGGCGAGGCGGTAGGGTTTCGCAGTTCTCTTAACATTTTAGTCCAATTTGTTGCTCCTTTTCCGGGAGCACCTTTAAGAGGTTTTCGGAGCGATGCCAGGCTTGGGGGCATTTATTCTTCAAGTGGGTGGAGACGCAACTATTAAGAGGTAGTTCCGTCAGTCAAGGAGAGGGTCTTTGATCAATAGAGGGAGAACCTCTGATCCTTCAGTTGTCTTACCGGGAAGATCCTACCAAGGTAGGATCTTGGTATCTTAAAATATCTACTTTCTTGGAATTCTCTAGGAACCAGGTTTGAGAAAACTTCATCCCGTCCCTAAGTTTCTTCAAATTGGATGGGTTCTAACTGGTCGTCTCAGGACCAGACATGAGGGAGCGACGAAAAGGAATAACTTGTTGACTGGAATATCCATAGTAAGTCTCAATTAGAAAAATTTACAAGTAAAGGGGACAAAGAAAAATAGGACTTAATCACAAATACTCTTGTGGAAAGAGACTTCGCACCTTCCCGGGAGAGAAACAAGGGAAGTATTAGTGATCCTCCTAACTGAGATGGTGTGTTCCTAAATAGGGGTCTACATACGAGAACGTCATTGACTCCGTCCCGTTCCCCTCACCGTTGAACGTCGGACTGAATTGAGGTGTGGAACTGAGGGACGACGAAAAGGTAGACCCTCTTCTCATAAAACTTCCTACGGAAATTTTCTCTTTTCCTATCATACGGGACTCCGCCATCCTTTATTGCAAAACCTTTGTCAAAAGTTCAATCCCTCCTATTGGTCAACGTTTCCAAAGGTTTTATCTTTTTGTTTTGTGACTGGCAGAGAGTCTATCGTCGTATAATCGGTAAGGAAAAATGAATCATAAATCAATGAAAACTAAAAAAATTTTTTCGTCATCAGTTTTCTTGGTTTTTTCCTATTTTCGTACTGAGTTTCCTCTTTCAATGTTATTATCTTTTTAGATAGTCACTTTGTTCTTTTTATAAGGTGATCTTGAAGTTTGAAAGTGTTAAGAACGTTTTGTAAAGAGACCCAGTGACGATTACCCTGCGAAGATAAGACAGATAATGTCGTAACGATGTAGATACTTCCTTCGACTTTTCCCCCTTCTAAAAAAAAGGAAAGATCGGGACAACGACTATGAGTCTTATGACATTCAAGTTCCTCGTCTAGGATAGTAAATTTTTTCTTTTTTACTAACAAAACACTTACGGATAATGTGATCGAGTAAACATTATTCAGGAATCATTTACATCGACTTATTCATTTACTTGTGAATCAAATATACATAACAGAGAATTAGAGAAATGGAGGTCAGAGAGGGAGACAATAGGTAAGTCTTGTGGTTGGAGGTATATTAAGAAGTTTTGGGGACTGAATCGGTCAAGTACTTTAAACAAAATCTTTTACCTTTCACAGAGTATCTTAATTCAAGAAAAATTTTACGTCTGATGATTTAACATGTACTTTTTTCAAATACGCATTTTTCGAATATCGGTTTTTTATTAGAAAAACAAGTTTTTATAACGATTTTTAAAAGTAAGTTTTCGTAGCGAAAGAGGAACCGTCTATGCGACACTGTTTGGATCTGTTCCATAATTTTTCGTCTCTGTAGTGAAACAGTTGTTCCCAGGTACATCAGTTTCGATAAGAATTTCTCCATCTTTATGGTCTGATGGAATGGACGGAGGACTCTTTGGACATACGTCCTGTTCTTCGTTGTCATCTTGACCTGCACCTTGTTGTCTGACCAAGGTTTGACCTTTTCCTCAGTTCCGGCATACGACGAAATTGAAGATACATCTCATGTAGTACACTTTACGACCCGACTTACTTCGTGTTCAACCTTAGTTCTAACGTTCCTCTTTATAGTTGTTGGAGTCTATACGTCTACTATGGTAGGAATTCCGTCTTCCGTTTCTCCTTGACTTCTCGGAGAACTTCTTTCACTTTCTCACTTTTTTCACCGGATTTTGAGTTGTAAGTCTTTTACTTCTAGTACCGTAGTTCAGGTTAATGAAATACCGTTTATCTACCCCTTTGTTACCTTTATCACTGATCGATATAAAAGAACCCGAGGTTTTAGTGACACCTGCCACTGACGTCGGTATTTTAATTTTCTACGAACGATGAACCTTCTTTCCGTTACTGTTTGGATCTGTCGTATAAATTTTCGTCTCTGTAATGAAACGGAAGTTTCCAGGCATATCAGTTCACTATCAACGAGTCAGTATACCAGTTTCGACACCCAAAAGGTCAGTAGTACATGTCTACACTTTCGACCTTTTATTTTTTCCGACTCGTGGTTTCTTAGATATGAAAACTTAACATCACAACCTCTTCTGAGAACTCTCAGGGAACATATCGTTCCTCCAATTTAGTCAGGTAGGATTTCCTTCAGTCAGGACTTATAAGTAACCTTCCTGACTTCGACTTCGAGGTCATGAAACCGGTGGACTGAGCTTCTCGGTTGAGGAACCTTTTCTGGGACTACGACCCTTCCTAACTCCCGTACTCCTCTTCCCCCGTTGCCTCTTACTCTACCAAGCTACCGTAGTAGCTGAGTTACCCGTACTCAAACTCGTTTGAGACCCTATATCACTTCCTGTCTCTTCGGACCGCACGACGTCAGGCACTCTAGTGTCAGTTTGTGTTGACTCACTGGTTTGAGACGACTCTTATGTCACTCTTATGACATATCTTGTGATATAGACTCTTATGTCACACTTTTTACTCTGTAGTACACTCGAATATAAGAGGGATTTTCAACCGATAGTATGATTATTAATCATTATTATTGTCAGTTTTTCTTTTCATGTCCTGTGTTTCTCCCCGGTCTTGTCCTTGGATTAGTTTACATCCCTTTTCCCGTTCGATACCTTTCAGACCAAGTAAATAATAGGAGGTCCTGAACTAATCACCGTGATAACGATTTCTTAGACGGACGGGCACGTTCTCTGGGTTCTCTACGCTCAAGTTAGGGACCCATCCCTTCTAGAGGACCTCATCCTTTACCGTTGGACGGGGTCATAAGAACGGACCTTCTAAGGTACCTGTCTCCTCGTCCGATGTCAGGTACTCCGATGTTTCTCAGTCTGTTTAACTCAATAACTTGTGTGTCCTGAGTCGATTTATTTTATGAATGAAGGAACCCCTTAGGGGACCGAAGAGACTGGGTTTAAAGGTATATAGAAGGAGACATCGTAAAAAGAGTTAACGTTAAAATACAAATAAAAGACTAACAAACTGATTACAGATAGAGAAGGTGGTCATACTTTCGAGACGTTTTCATCCCTCCTGTAGAAAAAGACCATGAGGTAACATACGAGTCGTAGTCCCGTCACCACGTATCATCTCCTGGTTATCCTGATCCACACATGTATACCTATGTCCCGGGTCGTGTTTCACTTTTCCGTCCTGGGGAACAAGTTTTAACAATTCGTAAAGTCCAACCACTGTTTTCTCGTAATTTGGTTAGTAACAACAAGTCAGAGAGTCAATACAGGATGAGAAACACTGGAGTACCTGACGTCGTGTGACCAGAAGGGACAGGAAGTGACAGAGAGCCTCAATTGAAAGATTCGTGTCCTGAAACACGGTCATGTGTCCGACTTAATTTCAATTCTAGATTTCCTATATCCTTAATCGGGATTGTCTCTTGTGAACTCTCGTTTTCTATTCTAAGTACGTTTTCAGTATCTTCTTTTTACACCATCTCTCATCTTTGAACTCTTTGACTAACAAAAATCAGTCTCACTCCTATTTAGTCTTCGTCTATTCTCATCCCCCTCTTCGTTCTAGGTCTAATCGTAGATCCTGAAGTAAGACGACCGTTTTCTTTGATGACTTCCTAAATTGTCTCTGTGTCCGGAAGGGACTATTGAGTCAACAATTTCTTAGGTGGACGTTACGTCCTCTGGGGCCTAACTAAGGACTCAGCCCTTCTAGGTGACCTCTTCCCTACCCGATGGGTGAGGTCACAAGACAGGACCTCTTAAGGTACCTGACATATCAAACACCCCAGTGTTTCTCAGTCTGTGCTGACTCACTGAAAGTGAAAGTCGTACTAGTTTTTTCGGTAACCGAAAGACACAGTTTAGGTAGACAAAGTAAGTGAAGAAACGAAAAAAAGACAAAAAGTTTAAAAGGAAGGTCAGAGTAAGTCTAATTTTCGATTTTTTGGAACGTCACCTGGATTTTACCAGATATTTCGAGTGTTCCTCGAGTGGAGGGTGAAAGAGAGTGAGGTCGGGGTCAAAGTGTCTCTGAGGTCAGTGACAGGGAGGAGTCGATAGACCTAGTGTGAGACAGGCGTGGAGGAAAAGTCTCGGAATCAGTTTAAATGTAACAGTCACTTCGGAGGGAGTTGTTATTAGATAGATGTGTGTATTGGGGGGCGGTAAAAATATGAATAAAAATAGGAGTCCAGAGTCGTAGTAGATTCTATGATAAAACATCCTAAGAGACGGAGAGTGTTGCGGGGTACGGGACTTGGGGTTGGGTCTGTCCTTCGAAGGACTCCCGTTCTTAAAAACAAACAAAACAACCGACGTAACAAGGGTTTCGGATCTAGTAACAGACCGTATGTTTTCATTACATTAGCTATGGACATTTTGCTTGTTTACTCCAAAGACATATTCGTCATACTTAGTGAGGTATTTGAGTCTGACGGTTGACAGTGTCAACAAGTTTTGTGGGTTTACACTTTAGGTTCTGGAGAGAGAAAGAAATAGAATCCAGAAATGGGTTGCGGATCTGGGGTTTTAGTGAGTAGTTTTCCTCTTTTTGGAAGGGTCCACCGCGTCGTCACCCATTTCTTAGACGGACGTTACGTCCTCTGTTCCTCTGTACCGAAGCTAGGGACCCACCCCTTCTCGGAGTCTTTCTCCTTTACCGTTGGGTGAGGTCATAAGGACGTACCTTTTAAAATACCTGTTTCCTCGGACCACTCGATGTCAGGTTCCCCAGTGTTTCTCAGCCTGTGTGTGTGTTTCCTCTTGCCAGGAGGAGGGTGAATGGAACACAAGTAGAGACGGGAAAAAGGAGTGAATGGAGGATATCCAAAGTTTTACCGGAATCCCTTACTCCGACTGGGAAGAGGTTTTCTTTTTAGAAGCTTAAAACAGTCTCGAGCTCAGTAGTTGGGTGTAAAGAAAGGAGTTTCTTTAACCTCTAAACAAAGACAATAACAACTGAAGGAGGTCTGGGATCCAAAGGTCAGGACGGAAGCACCCTACACCCCCCTCCTCGTGAATCAGGTGATCTTTCACCTGAGATTCGTCTCTCCAAGTCGTCGTCCCTCGGAGACAGAGGAGGAAGGACCCTCGAGGGTCGGCGAAATACGTTTATTAGATGAAAGGGAGATCTATAGTCGAAACACGTGGACCCGGAGTCCCTCCCCACCCATCCTACTTTTTTTACAAGTCCTCACAGAGTTATGATGGATGTAAACGTACCTGGTTTCCCGGGTGAACTCATTGAGAAACATCGGATCTCTAGACAAAGGAAAGAAATTTTTTTTTTTTTTTCCAAGAGTGATTGATATCTAGTTTTATTAGAGTAGAATTAGACCTTGAAGTGTTTAGAGTAGAATTAAGTCCTCGAACCATGATGTCAGTCGTGTTTTTAGAGTATTTTAAGTAGGAACTTTTAATGTTTTTAACGGGGATTACATATTACCGTTTTTGACATTTTTATTGTACGGTACCTAAAATTCCTAAGAAGTTAGTTCATCTACGGTAAACCCACAGTCCACTTACCCACACAGGTAGTAGGACCTCCTTCTTTAAGTTCTAAATTGTCTTCTTGACATTGTTTGTCTCACTAACGACCTGAGGTAGAATTCTATTACTTTGACCTTTTCGGATGTCAAATATTAGTAGTAATTATAAGAATTCACGAGATTCTCCACTTTGTGTACTTTGCAAATGAAATACTGACGAATGTTCATCGTGTAGTAATTATACATGTATAATAACATGTCCTAACACATGTGTCTCTTTACACATAATATGGAACGTACGTACGGACAAGTCAACGAGTCAACACAGGTTGAGAAACAATGGGGTACTTGGTATTGGACGGTCCGAGGAGGCAGGTACCCTAAAGGGACCCGTTCTTATGACCTCACCCAACGGTAAGGGAAGAGGACCCCTAGAAGGACTACGCCCCTAGTTTGGGTCCAGAGGACGTAACGTCCACCTAAGAAATGGTAGACTCGGGGGTCCCTTCTGGGACAAAGACAAAAGTGTCTATCCGGGTAACACAGTATAAAATCTAAGGTGTACATTCACTATAATATACCTCAAACAGAAAGAGAAAGACTGACCGAAGTGAATCACACTGTTAGAGATCACCGTAAGAGGAAGTCCAAACTCACTTAGGTAACGTAGTCGAGGATCTCTCTTTTCCCGACGGTCGTGGGTGTGACAAATGCAAAAGGTAAGAGAGGTCTCGAAGACCTCAAATTAAGAGCCTTCAATTTACATGACTACTACGATAAATTGTCTCATCCTATCAAAAATATAATCTTTTCTCTACAAATTTGACTCCTTTGCGTTTCTTCCGTTTATTTGGTGACTAGAACAAAACTAAAACTGTAAAGGGATAAGTTGTTCGTAAAACTGACACAGTGGATGATTTTGACGAATATAAAGAATTAAACCGACAACTTCCTGTAATATAAACCTAAGGTATTTTGGAAAGGTAGGTAAAAAGGATATACGGGACACTAGGGTGGTTTGACACGAAAGGAGAAAGGGGTCACTATTGGAAAATAAAGAGGTACGAGTAGACCCACGGGAGAGTAGTAATTTTAGGGTAGGAAGGAAGTTTCAATTTACAAGTACGGAGGTTCTTCGAAACTAACTTGTATGGTAAGAATTCACTGTATATACGAGGGGTGTTTATAAAAAGTTTAGGATGGTGAACAGTCTGTGACAAGACTTACGAAAATAAATTAATGAGTTCCTATTGACAATGACAGAAGTAAAATATCTACTCCTTTACCTTAGTGTCTCTCTACTTTTTCGAACAGGTTTCAATTGTGTCATTTATTACCTCGACCTAAACATTAATTCGATAGACCGGAATTTGTAGATGGGGTTAGTGTCTAAAAAGTGATTTACGTAAGAACTTTTACAGAAATATTTCGTACATCCTTATTTTCTTTAACATTAAATGAAACCCTTTTCAAGTTTAACTCTTGACACAAGGACTGTTCAGAGTCGTAGTTTGGTACCGGTACTGTTTGTAATTTGAGAAATTTTTTCATCTCAAAATATTAAGGGATTTTACTATGTACCTCTTCTCACTGGGTTCGAGTAGTACCGGGTGTAAGAGGAAAGTGTCTACTCTCTTGTCTCTACTCTAAGTCCATCCACTCTTATCTCCGAGTCCATCTAAAGTAAGGAATGGGTTCTGGTAGGCGTAAGTCAGGAGAAGGGAGTCAGTAGGGTTGACTAAGTAGTCTTACTGAAATAAGGGTCTTGTCCTTGGGAACTGAATAGGAATTTAAGGAAGAAAGGAGAAAATTATGGACTTGATTACTTTGTCGGGTCAAGGAGGTGTGAGTTATAACTGATGGACTGAGGTCTTATCTCTAATGGGTGGGAAGGAAAAACTCGAGTGACAACGGTATCACCTTATACACTCCTTCATACGGTGTTTGTAGGTCCTCTTAGACACCCTTACGGCTAGTACGTATCGGTCCATTTGTTAACGTTATTTTTGAGACGCACGATTAGGTACAAGGAGACTCAATCCCTTTAAAGTCCGTAAATTCCTCTGTCAGACAACCAGTCCCAGACAGGAGTATGGTGCAGTGTCGGATGAGATGCGTACACAGTCAGACCGAGAAGATCCCCTGTTCTTTATCGCTTGACGAGAGGGTCCCGTGACCGTACCTTTTACTTCCCCCTGTTGAGTTCCTGTCGACTCGGAAATTGTGAAAAGTCGTCACTCAGATCCATTCCAACACATACTTAACCATGAGAGGAAAAAAGGAACCACGAAAAGAGGATGAATGAACACTACGAGGAATATAATGTAAGCGGATGTGTGGACCTGAAGGGTAAGGAGAGAAGTTTCTATGAGGGATGTTTGACGTCTAATACGAGACCGACGGTTTTAACGGGGGGACAGTGTTAGGATAAGGGGAGGTCGTCGGTCTCTAGAGATGGTAGTTTTAATGAAGAAAGAAAGAAAAAGAAACAATTAAAAATTTTAAAAATATGTTCGTATCAACTAAATGTTACAACACAATCAAAGTCCACATGTCGTTTCACTTAGTCAATATGTATATAGGTGAGAATCTAAGAAAGGGGTAAACACAGTAACGTCTCATGACTCATCCCAAGGAATACGATATGGTGTCCAAGAACAATCAATAGACAAAATATATATCATCACACATATACAGTGAGGGTTAGAAGGTTAAATAGGTATGGGGTGGAATAGTGGACCATTGGTATTTAAACAAAAGATGTAGGCACTGAGATAAAGACAAAACATTTATTCAAGCAAACATGAGGGAAAATTTGTTAAAAACTTACATTCGTTATGGCATCTATAAACAGAAAGAGACAGACTGAATGAAAGTAAGTCGCACTATTGCAGAGCCAGGGAGGTGTAACCACGCTTTCCGTAAAAAGCAAGGAAAATTATCGACTCATTATAAGGTAACGGATAAAGACGGTGTAGAAGGAATAGGTAAGGAGACAACTACCTGTAAATCCAACGAAGGTACAGGACGTATAACATTTGTCACATCGTTACTTGTAACCTCCCGTACATAGAAAAACTTAATACCAAAACGACCAATATACAGGTCCCAAAGTCCCAGTGAGGAACGAAACTACTTTTATAGGTAAGGGGTTTCATTTAAGTTTAAATTAGAATTCCTTTCCTTTCGTATGATAAATTTCATAGGAAATTTTACAATACAAAGTTTCATCAATTTCGTCGGTTATCGGATTTGTTTCGGAAAACAACCTTAAATTTTTCTGTGAAGAGTACTTCAAAACGAAGGCAGACAGTCTTTTAACAGGATAGTATTTCCTCTGTCCCTAGTTCTGGTAGGGGTACCTTGTCTTTGCGTTTTTTCGTTTTACCGACAGACCCCTCCGGAATGTTTATCGACACTTTTCTTCTCTTCGCTTTGCGTTTCCTCTTTTCCTTTCTATATTCGTAGACTTACGTCTCAAGGTTTCTTATCGTTCTTCTTTATTCTTTCGGAAGAAGTCACTAGTTACGTTTCTTTATCTCCTTTTGTTGTCTTACCCTTTCTGATCTCTAGAGAAGTTCCTTTAATCTCTAGGGTTCCCTTGTAAAGTACGTTTCTACCCGAGCTATTTCCTGTCTTTACCATACCTGGATTGTCTTCGTTTTCTATCATTCTTCTCCACCGTTCTTATGTCTTCTTGACATGTTTTTTCTAGAAGTGTTGGTTCTATTAGTACTACCACACTAGTGAGTGGATGTCGGTCTGTAGCACCTTACACTTCAGTTCACCCGGAATCTTTCGTAGTGATGCTTGTTTCGATCATCTCCACTACCTTAAGGTCAACTCGAGAAAGTTTAGGACTTTCTACTACGACACTTTCACGACGTGAGTTCTTCGGTCGTTTAAACCTTTTGAGTCGTCACCGGTGTCCTGACCTTTTCCAGTCAAAAGTAAGGTTAGGGTTTCTTTCCGTTACGGTTTCTTACGAGTTTGATGACGTGTCAACGTGAGTAGAGTGTACGATCATTTCATTACGAGTCACTTGATACTTGAAGGTCTACAAGTTCGACCAAAATCTTTTCCGTCTCCTTGGTCTCTAGTTTACCGGTTGTAGGTCACCTAGTACCTTTTTCGTTCTCTCAAGGTCTTTTTGTAGATAAAGACGAAATAACTGATACGGTTTCGGAAACTGAAACACCTAGTGTTAGTTGACACCTTTTAAGACTCTCTCTACCCTTATGGTCTGGTGGACTGGACGGAGAACTCTTTAGACATACGTCCAGTCCTTCGTTGTCAATCTTGACCTGTACCTTGTTGTCTGACCAAGGTTTATCCTTTTCCTCATGTAGTTCCGACATATAACAATGGGACGAATAAATTGAATATACGTCTCATGTAGTACTCTTTGCGACCTGACCTTCTTTGTGTTCGACCTTAGTTCTAACGACCGTCTTTATAGTTAGTGGAGTCTATACGTCTACTGTGGTGGGAATACCGTCTTCCCCTTCTCCTTGAGTTTTCGGAGAACTACTTTCACTTTCTCCTCTCTCTTTTTCAACCGAATTTCGAGTTGTAAGTCTTTTACTTCTAGTACCGTAGACCAGGGTAGTGAAGTACCCTTTATCTACCCCTTTGTCACCTTTGGCACTGTCTGAAATAAAACCCCCCGAGGTTTTAGTGACGTCTATCACTGACGTCGGTACTTTAATTTTCTGCGAATGAGGAACCGTTCTTTCAATACTGGTTGGATCTATCGTATAAGTATCGTCTCTGTAATGAAACGGTTGTTTCCAGACAGATCAGTTCCGATACCAAAAAGGTCACCAGTACATACCTACACTCTCAACCTGACACTTCTTTCGACTCACGGCTTCTTGACTACGAAAACTTCACACCACAACCTCTTCTGAGAACTCTCAGAGAACCTGACGTTCCTCTAGGTTGGTCAGGTAAGATTTCTTCTAGTCAGGACCCACAAGAAGCCTTCCTTACTACGATTTCGACTTTGAGGTCATGAAACCGGCGGAGTACACTTCTTAGCTGAGTGACCTTTTCTGAGACTACGACCCTCCCTAACCCCCGTCCTCGTCTTCCCCTGTTGTCTTCTACTCCACCGATCTTCCGTAGTGGTTGAACTACTTGCACTTAGACTCACTTGAGGCCCTCAACCACTACCTGTCCCTCCGGACTGCACGACGTTAAGTATCCCAGTGTTTCTCAGTCTGTGTTGACTCGTTGACTTGACTGAGTGACTGACTTCCTAAAATAATTTCGTCGTGTGAAAAGACGGTATACAGACTTTCTGAAGAATTATTTGTATGTTTGGACTCTACAAACGTCATACTGAGTACGGGAGGTGGGAAGGGTGGGGTCGTCGGGACAACTATCTTGGAGGGAAAGAACAGGAGACAGGGAGTATCCTTCGTCATTTTCTTCTGACCTGTTCTTCATTAGTCCTCTGATTCAACGGACACACTGAGACCCCCGTAAAGTATGGAAAGGTCCAGAAATAGGAGTAGAAATTTAAACTATATTATAAGTAGAACGTTTATTCAAATCCTAATTTACTCCATCTAACACGTTTGAGTTATATACCACCCGAGTCACACTTCCAATCCACTGGTGGAATCTACTTTCACTAGTTTTACATGTTTGAAGGTCAATATTCTATTTATGTATGATCCCTTCTTTACATGTTGTACTATTTATATTATTGTGACGAGATATAATATATACTTTCGACAACTCTCTCATTTAGGATTCTCAAGAGTAGTGTTCCTTTTTCAAAAAAGAAAAATAAAAAATAGATATACTCTACCATATATAAGTGGTCTAAAAGACACTATTGGTGAAATACTTCATATCTTCAGTTTAGTAATACGATATGTGGTATTTGTATGTATCACGACAATTTGTATATGTCCCGACATTTTACCTGTGTTACGATACAGAGTTAATATATAGTTATTTTGATCCTCTTTTTTTAAAAAATTTCCACTTAGCTTTACAAATTCTTACAGATTAATCATTTTAAAGTCCGATGAACCTCTTTTATAAGTCCCAATGTAAAGACCTAGATAAACGGAAAACTCTAGTCGGCGTCTTCAGTCCCTCTTTACACCTCCCTAAATCGATGTTTTCCGTTACAAATGGAGAGAGGTCTAAGGGAAAGAGACGGAGGGAGGAGAAGAAACGATGACTTTCCTGGTTGGTCAAAAGAGTTCGAATTTGGAGAGAAGGAGGAAACTAATAGACCACAATACAGACTTTGTAGGAAAAATTCAAAATAAGGTGAAACTTTTCCCGTCAAAAGGGACTCTCTCCTCTTGACAGAACGGGATTTACGTTTTAAGATTTCAGATAGGATCCCTATACGGGGTTGGCATTTCAAATCTTAGGATATACCTAAGGACAGTCAATTATTAGTTTATAGTTGACTTTAAAGATAAGTTTAATTCAAGTGTGAAGGGAAATAAGGGTTTACTGGGGGTTTTACAGACGAAACGGAAGTCATTAATATTTATATGAATAAATACGGAGAACGAGTAATGGGTTTACAGATTTAATGATACATCGTACTACTATCACATACAATAATTTATGCACACTCTAATTACGACACCACGTCGAACGAAAAAAGAGATTTGTCCTTTGAGACAAGTTCATAAAAGTCCGAAATGTCAAACAAAAAGAAACACCGTGTCTGGGTGTAGGAACTTTATTGCTTCCTTTGTCAGTATTTTAGCGACTACCCTAATTACGTCATTGAAAAAAAAAAGAAAAAATACTCTCTTTTTTTGTAAACGTCTTTCTTTTTTACTTTTTTTTTCTCCTTTTTAATAATTTTCCGAATACTCTAAAACTTCCTTCGTTAGTTTACACTTCGTTTTTTAATTTTACTATATAAAAGAGTATATCTCAAGTTAGTCAAGTACAATGTCATTTTAATTTACTTTACACGTTGTTTTAGATTTGTTTACAAGTAAAAATTAGTTATATGACTCTTAATGATACATTACAAGTATGGACTAGATGTCTGATATCTTGAAGTAAATAAGAAACGTACTATTCCTTACTCACTTTCAGTGAGTCAGTACAGGTTGAGAAACGTTGTGGTACCTGATATGTCAGGTACCTTAAGAGGTCCGGTCTTATAACCTCACCTATCGGAAAGGGAAGAGGTCCCCTAGAAGGGTTGAGTCCCTAGCTTAAGTCCAGAGGACGTAACGTCCTCCTAAGAAATGGTCGATTTGGTGGTCCCTTCGGGTTCTTGTCACCTCACCCATTGGTTAGGGAAGAGGTCGCCTAGAAGGGTTGGTTCTTTATCTTGGCTGCAGAGGACGTAACGTGTGTCTAAGAAATGGTCGACTCGATGGTCTCTTCGTCTTATAAAGTTTTGGTACATTTCCTTTTAGATGAAACAAATATATATATATCAAATAAAATAAATTTTATATTTACTTGATTTTATTATGATATAATTATATCAAGAATATATTAACTATACAATCCTTTAGTACATAGTGTGTGTTTAGATCTAAGTCATTTTTTTTAGTCAACGAACTATTAATATATGATTCGAGACTCAGAATTCTATATGAATCAGTTTATAGACTTTTTGATTTTTTCTTTTTGAAAATATTTTAGACGTTTTCCTATTTATGTGAGTACTGAGGGGATATAAACATTTTAATAATGAAGAACGGGATTTTTATAAACTTTCTTTTTAAAATTTATTTAAGGTGTCCTTAATTTATTTAAGGTGTAGTATTGTTACATGAAGACAATGACTTTTCTACCTGATGAGATTATAGTAACCTTCTTTGAATCTTAGATACCATGTATAAAAACTCACATAATAAAACACACAGACACCATAATAGAAGTTCGTTAAATCTCTAAGGATACTATGTAACGTCTCTTCCGTTACCGTAGGGTGAGGTCATGAGAACGGACCTTTTAGGGTACCTGCCTCCCCGGACCATCTGACGTCAGGCACCCCAACGATTCTCAGTCTGTGCTGACTCGCTGAAGTGAAAAAGAAAAGTGGAAGTACGTAACCTCTTCCTTTACCGTTGGGTGAGGTCACAAGAACGGACCTCTTAGGGTCCCTGACCCCTCGGATCACCCGACGACAAATACCCCAACGTGTCTCAGCCTGTGCTGATTTCGCTGCGTCGTCGTCGTCGTCGTCGTCGTACTATGTAACTCGAGTTTCAAAAATTCTCAACTTTAGTGTTTAATCTCTTGTGTCTCCATAAATTTTAGAAGTGTCAATCTCGACCACATTGATATGGTGGTCGAAACGATATCTTTCGTTTCTTCCTGATGTCTCGGAGAACTACTTTCACTTTCTCCTCTCACTTTTCAACCGAATTTTGAGTTGTAAGTCTTTTGATTCTAGTACCGAAGAGCAGAGTAGTGAAGTACCGTTTATCTACCCCTTTGTCACCTTTATCACAGTCTGAAATAAAACCCCCCGAGGTTTTAGTGACGTCTACCACTAACGTCGGTACTTTAATTTTCTGCGAACGAGGAACCTTCTTTTCAATACTGGTTGGATCTGTCGTATAATTTTTCGTCTCTGTAATGAAACGGTTGTTTCCAGGTAGATCAGTTTCGATACCAAAAAGGTCATCAGTGACTACTCACACTCTTAACCTGATATTTCTTTCGACTCACGGCTTCTTGACTATGAAAACTTGACACAACAATCTCTTCTGACAACTCTCAGGGAACCTGTCGTTCCTCTATGTTGGTCGGGTAGGATTTCCTTTAGTCAGGACTTATAAGTAACCTTCCTGACTACGACTTCGACTTTGAGGTTATGAAATCGGTGGACTACGTTTCTTGACTGAAGAAACTTTTCTGAGACTACGACCCTTTGTAACTTTCGTCCTCCTCTCCCCCTGCTGTCTCCTACTCTACCGTAGTGGTTGAGCTACCTGTACTCAAACTCGTTTAAGACCCTCAACCAATACCTGTCCCTCTGGAAAGTACGACGTCAGATACCCCAACGTTTCTCAGCCTGTGTTGACTCGTCGACTTGACTTGTGTAGTCTAGTAGAAAGTGAATATAATGCAAGGAATATGGACACACGGAGTCAAAGGAGAAGATATTTTACCTCTGTTGTCTTACTATGTGTCGAGGATTCTCACAAGACTCCTAATTTACGTAATTATCGACATTTCATGAACCTTTTCAAGGACCGTGTATTTTTCTTAAGTATTTACATCGACGGTAGTAACAGTGTCAGAGTCACGAAGACTCGAGCGGGGAGATGTCAGGTAAGCGGTGTGTCGGTCGTACTAATAAATTTTTACATTAGGGACACCGAATTTTGTGGTCCCCGAAGGGACCACCGAGTCACCATTTCTTACGGACGGCAACTCCCTCTGTGTCCTCTGCACCAAAGTTAGGGACCAGGCCCTTCTAGGGTGTATGGTACCTTGTGATTTGGGGACACGGTGTCGATAACTCGGACACGAGATCTCGACCCGAAGGGACACCGAGTCTGACATTTCTTAGACGGACGTTACACCGTCTGGGTCTAAGTTAGGGACCCAGTCCTTCTAGGGGACGTCTTCCTTTACCGTTGGGTGAGGTCATAAGAACGGACCTCTTAGGGTACCTGTCTCTTCGGACCACCCGATGTCAGATACTCCAGCGTTTCTCAACCTGTGCTGACTGTGAAATTGAAAGTGAAAAGATCTCGGACCCTCGGTGTTGAGGACTCGGGGACACGGTGTTGATGACTTCGGATACTCGGGATCTCGGACATGAGACGTCGTTCTCTCCGGTGGTGTTACTCTTCGGATGTGTGGTGTTGATCTCGTATCGGGGTCAATCGGTGTTGATCTCTTTTCGGGTCGTTACTACTTCTGAATCGTGTCGGTTTTTATTTAAATTTTTTTTGTTTTTTAAAATTTTCTTTACTTTATTTTTGTATTGGGTTTAATATATAGGGATGTAAGTTACTTATAATTAACTAGGTACGTAATGAAATTTTTTATACAGGTATTCAATAAATTATGAGGAGAGAAAATCTTCACTTAAGATCAAGGGGAGGAAAAGTCACATCCAACCTGGACCACTGAACAAAAAAATTTGTTCAGGTATTTCTTTCGACTCGTGGTTTCTTGACTACGAAAACTTGACACCAAAACCTCTTCTGTGAACTCTCAGGGAACCTGACGTTCCTCTAGATTGGTCAGTTAGGATTTCCTTTAGTTGGGACTTATAAGTAACCTTCCTGACTACACCTCCGACTTTGAGATTATGAAACCGGTGAACTACATTTCTTGACTGAGTAGACTTTTCTGGGACTACGAGTCTTTCTAACTTCCGTCCTCCTCTTCCCCTGTTGTCTTCTACTCTACCAACCTACCGTAGTGGCTGAGTTACCTGTACTCAAACTCGTTCGAGACCCTTAACCACTACCTGTCCCTTCGGACCGCACCACATCAGGTACCCCAGCGTTTCTTAGCCTGAACTGACTCACTGACTTGACTCGACTTGAAAAATTTTTTATATATTAATTGGTCTTTATTACCACACGTTGAAATCTGTGATCCAGTGTTTTCCTATATCCCCGAAAGGGACGATACAACTCTTGTTAAAATACTTCCTTGGTTCCTTGACTTCGGAGACCAGTTTTTGGTGAACTTTCTGAAACCTTCGGTCAGAAAGGTCGGGGTCAGGTTGGAAGCCTATAGAAATCGGGGATTTTCTGGGACTCGTGTTGGTGGGTCAAATCGGGAAGGACTTAAGGACTAGGTGTCTTTGACACTCTATTATTTACGAACGAGAAAATTCGGTGACTTTAAATCCCATTATACAAGGGGTCGTTATCTATTGATTTATCATTTTAATGGATAATACAAGATCTGTTAAAAGATCCGCGTCCCATACTTCATTACTACATGTCTTGTTTGAGGCACAGGAGTACACCATGAATGAAAGAGCACCCCGACTGTCTTACACTCGTTCTTTATTGATTTCAGTCCATCGTTATTTACGAGACTTCTTTTTATTCTTCTTTCTACATTCGTCGGATTCCTAACCTCTCCTCTGTACAACCATCCCGACCCTTACTTCGAGAGAATCTATCTTATAGGTTTCTCTACCAAAATTTGCCTTTGGATTTATTTCACTTCCTCCCTCAGTGTAGTATTACATCTCCTTATCATCAAAAACAAAGAAAGAAGATTTCTAGGTTTCCGCCCTTTCTCAAACTGTATAAAGTCTTTCTCGGTCCGGTTACACTGGTCTCTCTTCCCTGGTCCCTCTCTCACCATACTCCTTCTAGAGACCCATCAGTCCGTCTGGTACCTCGAAGGAACGGATTTGCGAAGCATTCGGTTGATAATATTACTCTTATTGTGTGTACGAAAAAAGGTTCCCGATGTCTGGATGAGAGACTAGAGTAGGGGAGGGTATATGGGGAGTCAGTGAATCTGACCGAAAGTCGATCGTCGATAATGGGAGATTTTTATAGTTCAAGTAAACGAATGTATTAACAACTAAAACAGAGGAGGATAACTTCATATCCCGAAGGGTCCACCGAGTCATCATTTCTTAAACGGACGGTTCGACTTCTGTGCCCAAGTTAGGGACCTACTCCTTCTAAGTGATCTCTTCCTTTACCGTTAGGTGAGGTCATAAGAACGGACCCTTTAGGGTACCTGTCTCTTCGGTCCGTCCAATGTCAAGTACCCTAGTGTTCTGAGCCTGTGGTGAATTACTGATTTGTCGTTTTTGTTGTAACCTCATATTCGAGGTGGTCTTGTCATTTGCGAGTATTTCGGAACAGTTTACTTACTTTCCTTATTTAAGGGAATTCTTGTGTGTTGTTGTAATGTCGGATTGTATGAGATGATGTTCTCGATATTGGAGACACATGAACGCACGATTCCGCGAAGTCTACACATATTGAGACGCAGAGACACCTGACATCAGGTGGTCCTAGGGGACAGGTACCCTAAGAGGTCCGTTCTTATGACGTCACCGAACGGTACGGGAGGAGATCCCCTAGAAGGACTGGGTCCTCAGTTTGGGTGTGGAGAATACAGATTGAACGTGACCGTCCGTCTAAGAAATAATGATCACGGTGGACCTATTGGAGGTGTATCTTCTCGTTTAGTCGAGGGTGTCCTTCCAACCGTTCGAGACTCGGTATCTATTAACCTGAGACTGTCAGACTCATCTGTGAGCATCCGAATACCCTAAGGTTTTCAATACATGAACTGAAACACGAGTCAGTGAATCAGCACAGACTGAGAAACGTTGGATACTTGACATTGGGCGGTCCGAGAGACAGGTGCCCTAAAAGGTCCGTTCTTATGACCTCACCCAACGGTAAACGAAGAGGTCTCCATAAACTGAAATTCATCTATATAAAGAGGGGAGAATCAGGTTTTATTTCTATCATTACGTGTGTAGATAACTTAATACTACCGTCTTAAGAAAAAGAATTTTCCTATACATTGAATAATGGTAAATTTCATAGTCGTATTACATAATTTTCAGTAATTTTGAAAGTTTGTCTCGTTTTAAGTTTAGGACAGTAAACGAAGGATACACTGGAACCCTTTTGATGGATTAGAGAAATTCTGAGTTAAAAAAGGAGACATTGATTTCTCCACCATTATGGATAGAGTATCTTAATATTCTTAAGTCAATTTACGGCTATTCATTCCTTCACGAAATTTTCTATTTTTGTTTTTTGGGGATGTTACTACAGTTTCCAGTGTCCTCCGTTGATTTCCTCGAGAGGTACTTATGTAGACCTTCTAAAATTCGTTGTTTTGTTTTATCATAACTTGGTATTGAGTCTCATAGTTTATTCACTCAGATACTACTATATTTACTGACTGGCTTATTTATCTGTTTATCCTCTTTTCTCTGTTTAGAGGGTACGTCTTCTTAAAGTTTTGTACATACATCTATAGGGTAACAGTTCTTCTACCTGGTATTGAGGGGTAAGAAGGGATGGGAGGGTGGGAAAGTCATAACTGAAATTTCCTTCAGTAATACACGTCGGGAGGACATTCCTCACCCCTCAATGTCAGGTAAAAGAACTTTTACCCACCCCCGCACCCATGACTCCTCCCACACACCTCCCCGTACCAAAAGGTAGGGACCAGACCCTTGACCTAGGGTGTACGACGTTGATTTCTAGAACATACGGTGGTTGATTCTGGGTCTCGTCAATTAATTAATTAATTAATTAAAAAATTTTCTTATTTTATCTTATAAATTTTTATTTTATTATTTTTAATTTTATCATTTTACATGGTGACATGTAAAATTACATGACACTATCAGACCCACCTTAGAACCTTGTCTTTTTTGTAATCCATTTTCGATTTCCTTAGACTTGTCCGGTACTTGGAATCAATTATTTTTATATAATTATGACTCTGTAATTAAGATTGTTTACATGGTACGACCTCTTCCGTTACCGTGGGGTGAGGTCATGAGAACGGACCTCTTAGGGTCCCTGCCCCCTCGGACCACCCGACGGCAGATACCCTAGCGTGTCTCAGTCTGTGTTGACTGCGCTGAATCGTCGTCGTCTCATTTTATAATTATTATTCCCTTTGACCCTCACTCTATATACTCTTGAAAAACATTATACAATAACTAAAAGACAATTCAGACTTCGACAAGATCTTTTGTTTCATAAAAAATTTTAAGTTAATCTTTTCATACATCCTTTATATATATTTCAGAAGTCGTGTTATGGTTGATAAGTAACTTTGTGACATCAAATATATTAGAATCGGTAACAACTATCATTTTTTGTTAGTAATAATAAAATACCCCATCGTTCTTTCTTTTTAACGACAGTTAACTTGATACTACGTTACGGAATTCTTACCAGGACACTCTACATACTTAACCCGTACGGTCAAGGGGTAACGAAACTTCATATAAAATAGTTAAAACTCATCAAACCGTACAAAAGGTCGAGAGTGAACGTAACGAACCGACGACGATCCGTTAGGAGAACGTATGTAGAAGTATTATTTCACTTTGTATAGAAGTAATAAATAGTCATGAAAAGAAGGTAGAGTATGTCCTAAACTCTAGTAAGGAAACTTTTTTTGTTTTACTTTAATGTCAATAAAGGACTTACTGTTTATAAGTGATTTATAGTTTAAACACGGGACAACGAGACACAGAAAGACATATTTGTTATTTAAAAAGTTACTTTTTATAATGACGGTAGAAAAGGGTAAAATTCGTCGTTAATTTGAGTCGTAGATATCGTGGTCGTACATTGACGTAATCGCACTACTGTCAAACTTGTTAATATTGATTTGAGTGTTTTTGTTAATCCGTCTTTGTTGGTCCCGTGTCAACGACGGGTACACACCTAAACATTTTATATTCGGGGTGGGACTAAAGTCTTTAAGATTTTACACCTTTTCTTTACAGAATCTTTCAAACCTATTTATTGAGACGATATCAGTATGCTACCTTTGACGTCGTAATATTTTTATTATCATTCTATCTAGATGAAAATAAATGTCTCTTTCTACAGATTCTATGTAACGAAATTTTACAACAATGTATACTAAATAAAGACATTTCATTTTTTATTGCGTAATCGTAAATATACATGAGTTTATATATACAAAATAACAACAAGACAACATTAAGGAAAGGTTGAGAAAAACTGGGGTACCTGACGTCGTGTTGTCCGAGGAGACAGGAGGAGATAAAGGACCTAAAACGATCTAAGTACAGATAACTCAGTCACTACGGAAGATTGGTAGATAAGGAGACGGTAGGGGAAGATGAAAACGGAAGTTAGAAAGGGTGGTAGTCCCAGAAAATGTTCTTCAACTGAGAAGTACATTCAACCGGTTCCATAACCTCGAAGTCGAAGTCATAGTCAGAAAGATTACTCATCAGTCTCAACTAAAGGAAATCCTAACTGACGAAACTAGAGAAATGACAGGTTCCCTGAGAGTCCTCGGAAGAGGTCGTAGTATTAATTTTTTGTAGTTAAGAAACCGGGAGTGGGAAGAAATATGAAGAGAGGTTGAAAGTGTAGACATGTACAGATGACCTTTTTGGTATCAAACTGATATGCCTAGAAACAGTTGTTCACTACAAAGACAAAAAAATTATACAACATATCCAAACAGTATCGAAAGGGAGGTTCCTCATTCGTAAAAATTAAAATACCGACGTCAGTGGTATAACGTCGGTTCCTTTTATTTAGACAGTGACGAAGATGAAAAAGAGGAGTATAAACGGTCCTACACTACCCTGGGTTCGGTACTGGAATCAAAAAATTTACAACTCATAATTCGGTCGAAAAAACAAGAGGAGAAAATGGGAGTAGTTCTCCGAAAAACCAAGGAGAAGTGAAAACCGGTGTTCTCACCATAGTAGACGTATGGACTCCAACAACTATGAAGAGCACCGTTAGAACTAAGGACGTATACTGAGTAGGTCGGGTCTTAAAACGTACTATATGAGAGGTATCTTTAATCTATTCGTCCCACTGTTATATATCGGAACAGTAGTCAAGTCAAGTCAACGAGTCAACACAGGTTGACAAACGCTGGGGTACTTGACGTCGTGTGGTCCGGAGGGACAGGTAGTGGTTATAGGTCTTGAATGATTTTGAGTACAGGTAACTCAGTCACTACGGTAGGTTGGTAGAGTAGGAGACAGCAGGGGAAGAGGAGGACAGAAGTTAGAAGGAGTCGTAGTCTCAGAAAAGTTTACTCAGTCAAGAAGTGTAGTCCACCGATTTCATAACCTCAAAGTCGAAGTCGTAGTCAGGAAGGTTACTTATAAGTCTTGACTAAAGGAAATCCTAACTGACCAAACTAGAGAAACGTAAGGTCCCCTGAGAGTTCTCAGAAGAGGTTGTGGTGTCAAGTTTTCATAGTTAAGAAGCCGGGAGTCGAAAGAAATACCAGGTTAAGAGTGTAGGAATGTACTGATGACCTTTTTTGGTATCGAAACTGATCTGCCTGGAAACGACCGTTTCATTACAGAGACGAAAAATTATACGACAGATCCAACCAGTATTGAAAAGAAGCTTCCTCGTTCATGGAAAATTAAAGTACCGACGTCAGTGGTAGACGTCACTAAAATCTCGGGGGTTTTATTTCAGACAGTGACAAAGGTGACAAAGGGGTAGATAAAGGGTGCTTCACTACCTTGGTCTCCGGTACTAGAATCAAAGGACTTACAACTCAAAATCCGGTTTAAAAGTGAGAGGAGAAAGTGAAAGTAGTCATCCGAGAAATCAAGAAGAAACGAAAGACGGTATTCACACCACAGTAGACGTATAGACTCCAATAACTATAAAGAGGGCCGTTAGAAGTAGGTCGGGTCGTAAAGAGTACTACATGAGACGTATCTTCAATTTATTCGTTCCACTGTTATATATCGGAACTGCATGAGGAAAAGGATAAACCTTGGTCAGACAACAAGGTACAGGTCAAGATTGACAACGAAGGACTGGACGTATGTCTAAAGAGTTCTCCGTCCACTCAACCAGACCATAAGGGTAGAGAAAGTCTTAAAAGGCGTCAAACAACACTAGGTGTGTCAGTTTCCGAAACCGTATCAGTTATTTCGTCTTCATCTACAAAAAGTGAAAAAGTTACTAGGTGACCTACAACCGATAAACTAGAGACCAAGGAGACGGAAAAGATTTTGGTCGAATTTGTAGACATGCAAGTACCAAGTACATGACAACTTCGGACCGAACCTCTTAAAACTCGTAATGCAATTATCGTACACTCTACTCACGTTACCACACTATCAAACTCGTAAGAAACCGTAACGGAAAGAAACCCTAACCTTACTTTTGACTGGAAAAGGTCAGGATACCGGTGACGACTCAAAAGGTTTAAACGACCGAAGAACTCACGTAGTGAAAGTGTCGTAGTAGAGAGTCCTAAACTTTATCGAGTTGACCTTAAGGTAGTGGAGGTGATCGAAACAAGCATCACTACGAAAGATTCCGGGTGAACTGAAACCTAACGTCCTACAGACCGACATCCACTCACTAGTGTGGTAGCACTAATAGACCCAACATTTCTAGAAAAAACATGTCAAGAAGACACATAAGAATGGTGGAGAAGAATTATAGAAGAAGAAGACAATCCAGGTATGGTAAAGACAGGAAATAACATGAGTAGGTACGTACTTTACAAGGGAACCATAGAGATTAAAAGAACTTCTCTAGAGATCAGAAAGGGTAAGACAACAAAAGGAGATAAAGAAACGTGATTAGTGATTCCTTCCGAAAGAATAGAGAGGAACGACAAGAAACCTTGACACGTAGGGTTACCGATATAGAAAGGAAAAACGAAGAGAAGAAAAGTATCGATAAACATTCCGGAGGAGTCTGTCGGTAAAACGAAAAAAC
>SJYO01030326.1:0-10000 GCA_006410555.1 Capra ibex
GGGAGTATGGAACACTATGAAATATATAGGTTGATCCTGTTGTAGATAGGTAAGAAACCATTCAACCGTTGCTCTACAAAGGGTAATTCCTCTTTTGCTTGAGAAGTAAGAGATCGAGGACTGTTAAGAGCAGCATCACCCTCCAAAGTAGAAAATAAATGACGCAGTTAATGTGTAGGGATCCCTAATATGGGACGTAACCAGTTAATATCACCCAAAAGCTTCTGAAAATCATGAAGAGTTTTCAAATTATCTCGTCTAATTTGGACCTTTTGAGGTTTTATTCTTTGTCGTTCCAAAATAGCACCTAAATATGAAATAGGAAATTCAGTTTGAATTTTTTCAGGAGCAATTTGAAGATTCAAATCACTTAAAGCTTTCTTCACATGAATAAAAAATTTATCTCGTTCCTCTTTACTAGGAGCTGCCAATAGAAGATCATCCATATAATGATAGAGAAGACAATTAGAAAACTGTTGCCTCACAGTAATAAGAGCACGATCAACAAACTCCTGACAAAGTGTAGGGCTATTAATCATTCTTTGAGGCAACACTGTCCATTGATAACGTTTTATGGGCTGCCCATGATTATACACTGGAATAGTAAAAGCAAATTTATTTCTATCTTTTATTTGCAAAGGAATATTAAAAAAAACTATCCTTCAAATCTAAAACCATCAAAGACCAATTTTGTGGAATCAAAGCAGGAGAAGGGAGACCTAATTGCAAAGCTCCCATAGGTTCTATACATTTGTTAACTTTCCTTAAATCAGTCAACATTCTCCATTTACCAGATTTTTTCTTAATGACAAAAACAGGGGAATTCCAAGGAGACGTGGAAGGTTTGATATGGCCAGATTGAAGCTGTTCTACTAATTGTTCTAAAGCCTCGAGCTTCACTTTTGGAAGCAGCCACTGCTCAACCCATTTAGGGACATCAGTTAACCATTTCAGTGGGAGAGCTTGAGGAATCTGAGCAGTGGCTACAAGTTTTCTGATGAGATGGTGAGCATTGTTCCTAAAGAAAATAAAAGATCCCTTCCCCAGATATTAATAGGTATATTAACAATGTAAAAATAAATAAATACTTTCTTTCCATTAGACAATTGGCATGACAAAGGTTGAGCGCTTCTCCACACATCTGCTATTGATCCTAAGCCTGTTAAAACAAGAGGAATTTTTTCTTTTTTCCAGTCATTAGGCCACTGCTGGAGAGAAATAACCGAAACATCTGCTCCTGTATCCACTAATCCTTCAAACTGTTTACCTTCAATAATCAGTGACATTAAAGGATGAGAGTCATTAATGAGCATTTCCCAAAGTATACTTTTTCCCGTACTTCCAAAACCACTGACTCTCTCATTTGAATATGAAGAAAACGGGTGATAAGGTAACAAGAGAAGTTGTGCAATCCGTTCCCCTGCTAGTAAAGAAAGAGTTTGTGATGTAGAAACCATAATTAAAATTTCCCCAACATAGTCAGAATCAATTACTCCTGGGTATACAGTCAGTCCTCTTAATGTTGCACTACTTCGTCCCAAAATTAACCCAAAAGTTCCTCTTGGTAATGGGCCAAAAACATTAGTCCGTAATTTATAAACACCTCCTCCTGGGGATAAAATAACATTTTCAGCTAATGGAAGATCTGCAGCTGCACTACCTAATGTAGCAGCCTTCAAATCTGAAATCATCATTTGAGCACCATTCGAGGAAACTGGCTGTCGAGATTGGCATTGACCTGTGCAGGAAACTGGCAAGGAGTTCCCGGTACTGTTCCTGGGCCCCAGGAGCTCAGGCCCACTGGGAAGTTTCCCAACAAAGGGGCACTTAAGGGATTCCCTTCCCGATCAGTTTTGGATTTACACTCCTGAGTCCAGTGCTTCCCCTTGCCACATCTCCTACAAACACCTGAGGGCTGTCGCTTTTCTGGCAATCGTTCATTTTTTGGCTCATCTTTTTGTCTCTTGCAATCTTTTCGAAAATGTCCTGGCTTCCCGCAATTAAAACAATTTCTTCCCCTCTGAGGTTTCACAACCTTTGCCAAAGCTGCTGCAAAAACAGAGGCTTGATGTTTAGCTCTTCCAACTCCAGAGCATGCTGTTATGAACTCAGCCACAGAAGCCCCTTGTCCTTTTAAAGGTCCCAAAATCCTTTTACATTCTGGATTAGCATTTTCATATGCCAATGTATCAAGTAAAATTTTTGAGATCTCATCTTGACCGACTGTCCATTCAATAGCCACCCGAAGGCGGGCCAAAAAATCTGTGTAAGGCTCATTAGGACCTTGTATAGTTTTCACAAAAGATGGTTGAGCCTGTCCAGTAGGTACCACTCTACGCCACGCCCTTAAGAAAACCTGATGCACCTGTTGTAATTCCTGATCTTTGTACTGAGCTTGTTCCCTCAAAGCTCGATACTGCCCTTCTCCCATCAACTTATCTTCTAAAGGACCTTGTGGATTTTGTCCCTCATTAATCCTAGCTTGTTTTCGGGCTTCTTCTTCTCACCAACTACGAAGCTGTAACCATTGAGATCCTTCTAAAACAGCTTGAGCTATAGATTCCCAATCAAGAGGAAGAATTAATTTAGAAGTTCCCAGATTCTCCAACATTGATAACACAGAAGGAGATTGGGGACATATTGAGAAACAGCGGCCTTAAGATCTTTAAAAAATTCATACTCCAAAGGCATATATTGAACATTAATCATTCCCGCCCGTGCATCATGCTGACGTATAATGGGAAAGAGGCGAGGTGGATCCACAAAACCTCCAGGGGGCGCTGAAAGATCATCATCATAGAACTTAGTAGCAGGAAATGTAAACTGCTGACTCTCTCTCCCTACCTCAGCCTTGTCGGCAGCTGCTGGAAATAGGGATGCGTAGAGTGGTACAGAAGATTTAACAGCCTTGGAAGTTCGCTTTTTATTTGATAAAACCTTCCGAAAGGCAGTAGTCATTGCCTCTACAGAATCTGAATCCTCCCCAGAACTCACATCTCTATCTGGCTCAGTGGATGAATCTTTACTATCATCTGCGGGTTTGAGCGGAGGCAGAGATGAAGCCCCCCTTTCACCTTCATCTTCCTTCTCCTCACTCATAGGCACATCCTCATACAGGGGATCTTCCTTCTTAAGAGAACATGAGGCGGCCTCACTATCAGCAGCCATTAATTCTAAAGCCAGCGTTATAGCGCTGCATAGAGTCCACAGCCTTAGAGGAATCACATTTCCTTTTTGATGCTGCCTTCTTAACTCTTTCTGCACCACTTTCCATTCCTTCAAATTCAGCTGTACTTCTGTTTGATATTGAAACCAATAGCAATGCTGCTCTATAAGACAGAACAACTCACTCAAGCGGCGAGTAGACGTTTTAATTCCTATAGAATGCAGGAGCCCCTTAACCAGCTCCATATATTGTGACTTTAAAGACGGGGAATTCCCCATAATTTTTTCTTTTTCTTGAAAGTCCCCCTTTCAGCGTTTCGCCCCGGGGTGCTTACCCTTTCGGTTCTGTCGTGCCCCGGGCTGGGCGCCAGATGCTGGCGACGGAATGAAACACCAACACTGCAGAGTGGTTTGAATCTTTGTATTTTAACACTTGCTTCTTCCAGCTGCTTTATTTTATATCCCTTGCACAACAATCTACAGGGCAAGTTGCCAAGCACTATGATTCAGAGACTATACAGTGCGCAGGCGCAGGGCGAGATAACCTTTACCTTGACTTATTTACTGCAGCTAAGACTCTGTTTTGGGGAACTTCCTTATCAACTTAGAATCCATTCTGTCCCTGGGTCTGTTCCTTTTGAGGAATCAGAGAAACATCCTTGTGTGCAAGAAATGTTCTTTTCCCACGGGAACAAACAGAGGATTCTTAGCTGAACATCTCGTTTGCAAGAATGTTCAGCCCTGGTTGAGAGTCTCGTTTGCAAGCACTTCTCAACCTTCCTTATACCTTGTTCCCTACAGTCTATATACCCTGTGGGATTGCTAGTCATATGGTAGCTAGTCATATCATATGCTGGTCATATGGTAGTCATATTCCTAGCTTTTTAAGAAGTCTCCATACTGTCTTCCATAGTGGCTGTATCAATTTACATTCCCACCAGCAGTGCAAGAGTGTTCCCTTTTCTCCACACCCTCTCCAGCATTTATTGTTTGTAGACTTCTTGATGATGGCCATTCTGACTAGTGTGAAGTGGTATCTCATCATAGTTTTGATTTGCATTTCTCTAATAATGAGTGATATTGAGCATCTTTTCATGTGTGTGTTAGCCATCTGTATGTCTTCTTTGGAGAAATGTCTTTTTCCCACTTTTTGATTGAGTTGTTTGTTTTTCTGGTATTGAGTTATATAAGCTGCTTGTATATTTTAGAAATTAATCCTTTGTCAGTTGTTTTATTTGCTATGATTTTCTCCCATTCTGAGCATTGTCTTTTCATCTTGTTTGTAGTTTCTGTTATTATGCAAAAGCTTTTAAATTTAACGAGGTCCCACTTGTTTATTCTTGTTTTTATTTCCATTACTCTAGGAGGTAGGCCATAGAAGATCTTGCTTTGGTTTATGTCACTGAGTGTTCTGCCTATGCTTTCCTCTAAGAGTTTTATAGTTTCTGGTCTTATATTTAGGTCTTTAATCCATTTTGAGTTTATCTTTGTGTATGGCATTATGAAGAATAATTCCATTCTTTTGCATGTAACTGTCCAGTTTTCCCAGCACCACTTATTGAAGATGCTGTCTTTGCCCCATTGTGTATTCTTGGCTCCTTTATCAAAAACAAGGTACCCACAGGTGAGTGGGTTTATCCCTGTGCTCTCTATCTTGTTTCATTGGTCTATATTTCTGTTTTTGTCCCAGAAATCTTTATTTCACCTTGTGCTTTATCCAGCCTGGTATTTCACACCCTGATGCTGTGAAAGATTGAAGGCGGGAGGAAAAGGGGACGACAGAGGATGAGATGGTTGGATGGCATCACTGACTCAATGGACATGAGTTTGAGTAAGCTCTGGGAGTTGGTGATGGACAGGGAAGCCTGGCGTGCTGCAGTCCATGGGGTCGCAAAGAATAGGACATGACTGAGCGACTGAATTGAACTGAACTGAAGCACAGTGACAATATACAGCCTGACATACTCCTTTCCCAGTTTGGAACCAGTCTGTTGTTCCATGTCTGGTTCTAACTGTTGCTTCTTGCCCTGCATTCAGGTTTCTCAGGAGGCAAGTAAGTTGGTCTGGTATTCCCATCGCTTTAAGAATTTTCCACAGTTTCTTGTGATCCACACAGTCAAAGGCTTTAGCATAGTCAATAAAGCAGAAGTAGATGGTTTTCTGGAATTCTCTTTCTTTTCCTATGATCCAACAGATGTTAACAATTTGATCTCTGGTTCCTCTGCCTTTTCTCAATCCAGCTAGTACATCTGGAAGTTCTTGGTTCACGTATCATTGAAGCCTAGCTTGAAGGATTTGGACCTTACCTTGCTAGCATGTGAGATGAGTGCAATTGTGTGGTAGTTTGAACATTTTTGGCATTGCCCTTCTTTGGGATTGGAAAGAAACCTGACCTTTTCCAGTCCTATGGCAACTGCTGAGTTTTCCAAATTTGCTAGCATATTGTGTGCAGCACTTTCACAACATTATTTTTTAGGATTTGAAATAGCTCAGCTGGAATTCCATCACCTCCACTAGCTTTGTTCGTAGTGATGCTTCCTAAAGCCCACTTGACTTTGCAGTCCAGGATGTCTGGCTCTAGGTGAGTGATCACACCATCATGGTTATCTGGTTCATTAAGACCATCTTTGTATAGTTTTTCTGTGTATTCTTACCACCTCTTCTTAATACCTTCTGCCTCTGTCAGGTCTATACCATTTCTGTCCTTTATTGAGCCCATCTTTGCATGAAATGTTCCCTTGGTATCTCTGATTTTCTTGCAGAGATCTCTAGTTTTTCCTATTCTATTGTTTTCCTCTATTTATTAATCATTGTTTACTTAAGGCTTAGTCCTTGTGGATTATTTGTTACAGCAACAAACTTCCATGTATATGTTAGAAATAAGTATTTCTGTGTACTTGTGCTGGAAGAAAGGAAGGGAGGCAAGAGATAGTCCTTGTGGATTACCTAATACAAATACAGATTTCTGTGAGTACGTTAGAGATACAGATTTCAGTGCATATCTGGAAGGAAGGAGGGAGATAATAATCTTGGATTATCTATTATAGATAGAGATTTCTCTGTACATTTAGAGATACAAATTTCTGTGTATATTTGATAGAAGGAAGAAATGAAAGAAAGATAATCCTTCTGAATTATCTATTACAGATCCAGATTTCTGTGTCTCTGTTGGCTCTGATGTCTCAATTCATCCTTGTTCTTTCGCTTTTTCTTAAAAACTTCTGTTTGTGTTTGAATTCTCAGAGTCACTTTTTGTGTTGTAAATTTGCTCCTTTGTATCTATTTTTAAATTTTGTCTACAAGGGACATCATGTGCTATTTTCTTTCTCTGCCTGGCTGACTTCACTTAGTCTGTAATACGCCAAGTTCCATCCTTGTGACTTTTAGTGGCATAATTTCATAGTTTCAGTAGCTTTTTCCATGGCTGAATGAGAGTCCATGGTATATATGTACTACATCTTCTTTAACCTTCAGTGTGTCAAAAGACATCTTGATCTGTGTCTTAGCTCCTGTAACTAGTGCTGCAGTGAATGCTGGGGTGCACGTGTCTTTTTGAATGATGGTTTTCTTTAATATAGGCCCAGTTGGGGGTATGTGAGATTCTAGGCTTAGTTTATCGGAAGATTTTTTTTTTCTAGCATGTAGAGGCTGTACTTTCTAGGGCTTTGGCAAGCTCCATTCCCACTGACTGTATCAGTAGGTTCCATCACTACCCAGCTCTCTCCCGCATTTATTGTTTGCAGACTTGTGAGAATGGCCATTCTGATAGGTTGGATTTGATTTCTTGTTGTCATTTTGATTGACATTTCTCCTGTAATAATTAGGGATGCTGAGCATCTTGTCCTGTGACCGTTTGGGTTGTTTTTCTTTCTTTAGAGGATGTGAGGAAAATTGACCTTTGAAATTGGCTTCTTGAAAATCGGTTGTGTTTGGAATTTATTTCTGCAATACCTGCCGCAGGACATTTCCTGAGGGCAGCTGTCATTTACAGCCCCACAGGCCTTTTGAATTGGAGGTGCCAGTAAGCACTGGTGGGCAAGTTGTAGTTCTTGTAAATGTCCACAAGGTGGCAGCACTTCTCCATGCCCAACTCTGGTTCCACCTGCAACCAGAGCCTAGGGAAAGATGGCTTCCTGGGCTGTGAATTAGAGTGGAATGTGTCTGAACAAACACCAGAGGGCTTGTATCTTACTACTTATGACCCCTAAATCTCCACTCATCCCCTCCAGACTCCTCCTATCCTGGGGCACTGCTCCCTGTTGAGCTGCCTAGGAGGCTGCACTCTCAAGAAGGAGGCTTGAACTGGGGATACCAGTACCACAATACCTGAAGGCTAGGTTACTTTTCCAAGGTTTGAGGCTAGAGGGTCTACCCACCATCCTCTGGGTACATTTGGGTCTCTGGTCCCACCCAGAGTAAACCAGACAGTACAGGTTTAAGAGGGGGCTCAATGAAAGACATCCTACCCAGCTCTCTCAACCTGATTCCAGGCCAGTCATTGAACCCAAGCCTGCTCAGGCTCCAGGAATGGGGGAGCGGCCTAAGTCAGGGACATCAGAGGGAGTAAACTAGTCATTGAATTTTTTCTTTTCTTTTCTTTAATCTCATGCCAGGGCTATGTTGGAGTATAGTTGACTTGAAGTTTTTTGCTTGTCATTAGATTACTGTTGCCTGATTTAGTACGGCACGCACATACAGCATATCCCTTTCTTTGGATTCTTTCACCACAGAGTAATTGCTGAAGGTCTAGCAAAGTTCACCATGCTGAACATCAGGTCTTTGTGAAGTATCTATTAGAGATACAGATTTTGGTATATATGTTAGACATACAGATTTTTGTTTATATGTGTAGGAATAAAGCCAAGAAGGAGATAATCCTTGGAGATTATCTATTACAGATATAGATTTCTATGTATATGTTAGTGATGTAGATTTCTGTATATTCTTCAGAGATTCCAAGATTTCTGTATTTGTGGGAGGAAAGTTTTTTTTTTGTTTTTAAAGGTGAAAGTATTATTTGCTCAGTCATGTCCGACTCTCTGCCACCCCATGGACTATAGCTCAGCAAGGCTCCTCTGTCCATGGAATTCTCCAGGCAAGAATACTGGAGTGAGTAGCCATTTCCTCCTCCGGGGATCTTCCTGATCCAGGGATTGAACCCAGGTCCCCTGTATTGCAGGCAGATTTACTGTTTACTGTTTAAACCACAAGGGAAACCCATTTGTGGGAGGAAGGGGCAAGGAAAGAAGAGAAGAGGGAATCCTTTCGGGTTATCTATTTTAGACACTGATTTCTGTGTATATGTTAGTCCCATCCTTCTAATTCATCCTTGCTTTTTCAACTTTTTTAGAACCCTCTGTTTGTGTTTTGAGTTCTCAGAGTCTCTTTTTGTGTTCTTCTATTTCTTCTTTTAATTTTGCCTGGAATTCACAGCATATGCTATTTTCTTACTTTGTCTGCCTGACTTTATTTAGTGTACGATCCTCCAAGGTCCATCCTTGTGGTGACCAATGGAATAATTTCATAACTTCAGTGGCGGTTTTTCAAGGCTGAGCAATGGTCCACTGTGTATGTGTACCACATCTTCTTTAAGCTTTAATGTGTCAGTAGACATTTTCCTGGGCCTGTGTTTTGGCTACTACAAGTAGTGCTGCAGTGAACATTGGGGTGTATGTGTGTTTTGGAATGATGGTTTTTCTTGGGCCCACATGTGGGAATGTCAGATCCTAGGCTAAGTTGTCTAGAAAGGTTTTTTTTTTTTTTCTCCTGGCATGGGGAGGCTGTCCTTTCTAGTGGCTGTTGCTGATCTCCATTCCCATGTACTGTGCAGGGGGTTCTCTCTCCTCCTGACTCACTCCAGCATTATTTTTTGTGACATGAGAATGGCCATTCTGAGTGGTGGGATTTGATTTGTCATTTTGATTTGCATCCTCCTGTAAAGATTAGGGGTGTTGAGCATCTTATCCTGTTGCAGGGTGGGAGTTTTTGTTTTTCCTTTATTCTTTTCTTTAAAGGATGTCAGGAAAATTTACCTGTTGTAACTGGCTTCTTGAAAACTGCTTGTGTTTGGAATTTACTTCTGCAGTGCCAGCCCCAGATCCTTTCCTGAGGGCAGCTTTCGTTAACAGCCCCACAGACCTTGTGAACCGGAGGTGTGAGTAAGCACTGCTGGTTGACTTGTAGCTTCATGCTCAGCTCTGGTTTCTTGAATGTCTGCTTAATGAATGCCTTAGTGAATGTCAGCTTCCTGGGCTGAGACTTAGAGTGGAAGGTGCCTGAGTAAACACCCAACGGCTTGTGTCCCACTACTTCTTCCCCCAAAGCTTCACTCTTCACCTCTCAACTCATCCCTGCCTTGCCCACAGAACCCTGCTGAGGTGCCTAGGAGGCTACACTCTCAGTAAAGAGGACTGATTTGGGGACTAAGTTACTTTTCAAAGCTCAAGGCCGGAGGGTTGGGCAACCATCCCTTGGTTGAGCTAGGATGTCTGGTTGCAGCCAGAGCAAACCAGACAGTGTGGGTTAAAGAGGGGACTCAGTTAAGGATACTGTGCCCAGCTGTTCATTCCCACTCCAGGCCAGTCATAGGATCCAAGGCTGCTCAGACTCCAGGGATGGGATAGAAGCCCAAGTCAGGGAGGTGGGAGTTAATTAACTAGGCTTTGATTTTCTTTAATCTAATGGTGATGCTATGCGGGAATATGGCTGGTCTGCCATTTGGTTCTTGTCATCAGTATACAGCCACCTGGTTCAAAATGACATATATTAACATCCTCCGAGAGGAAGCAATGGCAACCCACTCCAGTATTCTTGCCTGGAGAATCCCATGGACAGA